>MNCI01000579.1:515690-620738 GCA_015680685.1 Gnetum montanum | reverse complement strand
GTCAATGCTCGTAACCAAGTTGTACTCATGCTGCGCTAATGCATGTAATAAATGATAGGTAAGAAATAACATGTAATAAACCTATTCCATATACTGCAAGGTTTATCGACAAAGCTCATCTTTATTGCCACAGACAACTTGCGTTGAGGTACAAAGCTGCTAGAATAAAGATCCGTTCACTTGGGGACTCCTACTGTGGGCACATGGAAAATATTCTATCTCTGGAGTGACTAAACTACCAGAGCTTTGCTACTTCTAGCCTAGGATGAGAAATGAGGGGAGTGCCGCCTCTTATTTATAAATTTGGCGGTGGACCGCGATATTGCATATGCGATATTGCAGGGGACGACGCGATATTGCGGCGGCCGCGATATCGCGTGATATCGCGGCTCGTGCATATCGCGTCTCATCACCTTTCATAATAAAAAGCACTTATTTCAATTTTCCATAATAGTTTAAAAACGTTTCATTGAACAATTTACCAAAATATGCAAAGATTTAATCAAATACAACTATTAAGACTAAATAGCAAACATTAACTAAACTATATAGGTATAGTATTGAACTTTATTTACATATCTAGCATTATAAAAAGTATCTTCATTATGTGTTAACTATCATGCATGTCTATTTTGCTACCTCCTGCATTTTAGATTATCATGATTAGCTATGCGTACATATCCTTGGAATAGTTATTTAAATAAAATAACAAATGATTTAATTCTCAACTACACAAATAGAACGCATTTCGAATCTTAAGTGAGAGGTTGAAGGTTTAAGTTTCTTTTGCACTTTTTAATTATTAGTATGAAGTTATACTTAGAATTTTATAAAGAGTCAAGCCTTCAAGGTGAATAATAACATATTCATGATGTATACGGCCATATCATATATGAGCATACATAATAGTTAAGGCACACCGGAGACACTTCGCAGCATTACACAACACACAACACACACATGGGCCAAGTCATAATGACGGCCTTGGCCATAGATAGGGCCTATTCCATCATACATAGCAGTATTATGACGAGATAGAGAAGATGAGGGAGACAAGGATTCACCACTCAAAAGTAGGGCAGCCACTGTTGGTTGCAGTTCTTGAGGTCAGTGTATTGATGATGATGTGGGCACGATCTTTCTTCTAGCCAGCTCCCACAAAGGGTTCAGGAGCAACCCATTATTCTTGAATGGTTCGTATCCACCGCGCATGCCCGGATCTGCACAGCAGACCCTACGCTGCTGCCATGGGAAGTCAACCACAGTTTGATGTGGTTGTGGACGCAAATGTTACAGTCACTGTAGAAATACCACTTGATGTTTTGCGAGTTTTGGACACACTGCTTCATCTCCACGCCGGTCTTGCCATCGTTGGGTTGCAGGCACAAACCCTGACGTTCTTACAAAATAAATAAATAATGGTTTTAATTACCATTTTAATATTTTGCCTCTGCCACTGCTTCATTCATCCACTCGTGCACTCACGTGGCTACAACATGCACTGTGTACGTCCCAAAATTACCATAAAATAACATTAAATAACAATTTAATATAAATTAGGTGCATAAAACTAGGGCTTAGAAATTTAGATGTTTGGTGTTCAAACTTCAAGCTTAATTTAATTTTAATAAATTTAACTTTATAATAAAGTTATTTTTAATTAATTTTAATTTTTAGTAAAACTTTTTAATGACATAATTAGAATTCCATTCACAACAAATACATATTCAGCTTATTTAACATTGTAGACACAATGGAGGGGTTAGAATGATTGAGAGCTTCAAAATAGATAATTATACTTTTGTGATGCATGTATTGAGATGAATGTCTATGTCATATAGTGTAGATAAGATGTTATAAGCTGTAGCCATTCCATTGGTATTTTGGTTAGTATATGTATGTTATTGACCAAAGTGAAGGGGCATTTACCATTTCAAGTGTAAGAGCCTCTTATGTGTGAGTCAAGAGTCTTTTAAAGTGGAAGGAAGATGATGAGAACATCAACCATTACCATTCCTAAGCTTTCAGTATCTTAGTCATTATTTTGAATATCTTTTTATGTGTGTGAACTAGCCTTGATTCAAGCACTTCAAGTTTATGTTGCTTTCAAAGAAAGCTTAAGGATAGAGTGTTGCATGAAGCTATTGTTGATGCATAAATTTTAGTCACATCAACACCAGGAAAGAAAACTTGTTTTAGGAGATTACTGCCTAGGGTGCCTCCCGTATGGGTATGGAAACCCAGAAATAGTCTTAGCTGGAGAGGGCTACGTGGCTTTTTGCAAATAATAAATTAGAAAGAAATCTAGAATTTAAATTATATAATTGTCTTCAATACAAATAGGTAATTAAAAGAACTAAATTTTCCCTGGTCCCGCTGATGATGCTGGTCCGTAACTGCTAGGCATGAAGACCATGATCGCCATGAGAGAGGGAGAGAGAGAGAAAGAGACTGCCCACTATAGTTTGCACATGGCAGCAACTGCAGTTCTTAAAGGCTGCTACCGTCTGCCACCTTTTGTGCACTGCTATAGAGAGAAAGATCATTCACCTACGTTTGCACCACCGTGACAAGCTCCTGTTATCATTGAGAAGACCCGCAAGGATCTGATTTTGAGCTGCTGGCTTATGCCTTGGACCCTTCTCAAAGATCAACCAGAAGCTTGTAAAGAAAAAAAAAGAAAAGAAAAGAGGAAACTCTTTCTTAGTGGAGAGAAACTTGCCCCTTCATATTGATAGCTAGAGCTTGTTTGGGACTCCCCTCCTCCTCCAAAGCCTCCCTCTAGACTCCATTTTATAGCCATTGTGGCCATCCATAATGATGCGTACATTTCATGTAACGGCTACAAAAACTACCACCACTTCTTGTGCAATAACTCCCACATTCTCCAATTAAGTGCCCACTTATTTCTATAACCGTCGTAACTTCCAAAACGTCTACTGCTAATGACCATAACTGCCATCATTAATGATCGTAATTGCTGTAACTTCTAAAATGTTTATCACTAATGACTATAACTACCATCATTAATGATCGTAACCACCATCATTAACAACTAGAATCACCATAACTTCTAAAACGTTTGCCACTAATGACCGTAACCACTACCATTAATGACCACCACCCAATAGTTTAAATGCCCACTACTCGCATGATTTTTACTATGGTCATTAAGGGAGAGAAATAGAAACATTGATAATTATGGCCCCATGCGAGCATGGGAGTGTTGACATCAACACTGAGCCCCCAAACTTTTAATTACATGCCAACGCAAGGAACAAGACCACAGAAATTTTTAAAGGAGATGCAACAGATAGGAAATCAAAAACATCACAAAACAAGCAAATGGAAACTTCAAAGCAAACTATATTAACCTAAACATGATTAAAATAACCAAATAATCAAAAGATAACTAGACATGGGGCACCCAAACCATAACATCTTATTTAATCAAACTCTAAATATATAATTTATTATTTTAACTACATATATCTATATATAATTAAAATATAATTATGATTTCTTTCCCAGTCTTCTTACAAAGTAAAAGCCAACAACATGTGGACTAGTTTGAGCACAAGACCCATACTAAACTTAATGAGGAGGACAAGCTCATATTAGATTGTGGCTAGTCACAACTTTCAGATTTTTCCTTGGAACATTTTTGTTTTGTTTTTGAAAATAGGTTCAAAAGGGGAAATGGAAGTTAGGGTGAGGATAGTTGTTGGACCCCATCACACTTAAGAACTTATTACACTACCAATGAACATGGTCCTCATTCATTTTTTCTTCTTTTTGAGGAAACTTTGCCCATGGTGTACTTCATTCTTAAGGTAGGAATTCCAACACGAGTCTAGCCGATTAGCTACACTTCCAGTGAACACGGTCCTCATTCCTTTTTTTTTTCTTTTTTAGGAAACTTTGCCCATGGTGTAGTTCAACCCTCGTGTATGTGCCTTTAATTACAATTTGATAGCATCATAGCAGGTCTCCTAGGTGGCTAAGGGTTCTCAAGTGGAGATGAACACACTTCTCCCCATTATTCACAGGGTAACCATGGATCATCACACTTGAGTGCTAGGGCTTATGAGAAGGAAAGTGGGATTTTCCAAGGTCACCTAGTGATTATAGCTAACCATTCTCCAACATCACCTATCCTACACTCACATGATCATGATGATTACATGATAAGTGATGGGACGTGACATCGCATGGGCCGCGATATCGCATACGCGATATTGCGTCAAAAGCTGTGATATCGCGTATGCGATATCGCAGCCCATTGCCAGTTCTATAAATAAGAGGTGGCTCTCCCTTGTTTCTCCATCTAAATCTAGACCTTAGCCAAACTCTTGCCATTTTACCATTCCAAAGTTAGAATAATTTCCATGTGCCTGCAGTAGGAGTCCTAAAGTGAACGGATCTTTATTCAAGCAATTTTGTACCTGAGCACACAATTGTGTACGGAAATAAAGATGAAATTTTGGATAAACCTTGCAAAATATGGACTAATCTAAATAGGACTTTAATTATTTTTCAATGTTTAAATGCTTTCTTAAGGACTTAATCTCTCTCAACCCTCAACTCTCATAGTTAAGTGCATTCAATACAACTGCTTTGAGCACGTGCGTTATGCTTGGTAATCCCAGTAACATATAGCGTTTGGTAATCCCAGTAGCATTGAATTAGTTCAAGGTGTGAATGGCAAGTGGGAATGGATACTGATGCTAGGATAATTAAAGCTTAGTTAGCAAAGGTTAATTACTTAGTCTCTTCACCCTTTCCTCTCTTAGCATAGGCAATAAAAAGATAAAAGACATAAAAATCATATACCTCAAGTTCACTTAAGCATACAAATGTGACAAATACAAGTGAGCTTGTGAAGATAGTGACTAATTAACTTTAAGTGTTCCATAAGACGCGTAAGCACTTAATCCTTGGAGTTCAACCAGATCACACATGCAATGCTCGTATTCGTATGGTTGAGTGTAAGGGTACCTCTCCACTCATCATAGGCACCGTTGTTGGGGACTTATTTGTTTATGCACTAAGTAGAACATAGGAAATTATCCACATCGTTGGGAGCTAGAAAAAACCCTTAGGATTAATCAGAAGAAAAATTAAACAATGGTCAATAGCACACCGACAAGATAACAATGTCTTCTTCTTCTCATAAAAGCACTTCACCACCTAGGGACCACACAAGAGACAGTCGACGGCACAACATACATAACAAATAACTGCCAATTCCTCAACAATTTAGTGTAGTATATACTCACAATGATGAGTATATACCTGAATTTACCTTTGTCTTCCATGAAGATGAACAACTGTGATGGAGAGACTTGGAGGGTAACATAGTGTCGCCTCCAGACAAAGCTACCCCCAACATGCTCCTTCATGCCCTTGCACGAATAGGCATGTCACAATTATATGCTGAGTACATTGCATGCAATTACAACATGAGGGACTACCATCCCACAGAAGCGCAATGGCAATGGGACTTGCAGCAAGAGAGTCACCACACATCATTGAAAGGTAAAGGCCCCCATAATGCTTTGCCCATCATCAGCGAAATCAAGGGTGATGGACCTATTTCAATAGGTTCTCCAGGAAATGATGTTTCCCCTCCTAACGATGGTGAGGAGGTGGGGTATCAAAACTTACACTCCATAATTCACAACCCTGGTTCTGATCCCCATGAACACCAAGTGTTCAATGAGGGAACACAAACACATGATAAGGATGGGCAGTCTAATTGTCATCACGATCAGGGTCGTAGCCACCGAAGAGAAGGTAAGAAAGATTATCATGGTGATGGTTCCCCTTCTTCTTCACCTTCATTGCATCATTAACCCTCTCCTTCCACATTAGGACACAGTCACAAAGAGCACAATCATGAGGATAAAGGTAAGCATAATGAGAACCCTTGATGAGAAAGTCGAGAGTGAGGACGAGGGCATTCAAGAGAATCAAGGCATGGAAGAGGGGAAAGTAGGGAACTGTGTAGGCATCATAGACACCATGAAATAAATAACAACAAAGAACCCCTACTAGCAACCCAGAGTATGTTAAACATTACAAAGGCTGTTAAAATACCTACAAGGCACCAAAAAGATAGTTGGATCAAGAGACTAGACATGAATAATATCCCACGGTATGAGGGGGGATACAATGTTGATCCACAAAACCACTTACAGGCATTCCATGATGCCTATGCCTTGCAGAATATTGAAAACGAGTGGCAGAAGTTAAAGTTGTTCCCAAGGACACTCATAAAAGAAGCAGAAAGTTGGTACCAATCCTTAGAACCAGAATCCATTAGATGGTGGAGTACGATGTTGGAATTGTTTAACGATAAATATCAAACGTACTCTAGAGTGTCCAACTTGTGGAAGCAGATCCAAGGATGGAAGTAGGGTAATCATGAACCCTTGGATGCTACCATGGGCCGATATTATGCATTGCTACATCATTGCCCAGGCCATGGTTATGCACAATGGGATCAACTTTGCCATCTTGTAGATGGGCTAAGACATGAAACTAGGAGAACCCTTGGAACATATACCCAAGGGAGATTATCTAAGCTTAGGTCCCATGAAGTTCATAGACTATTGGAACAAGTAGCTAAGGAGAGCTATAGAAAAGAGAAAGCACAAAAGAGTATAACCGTGATCCTTCCCTTTGAAAGAGCAGAGTAAGATTCTATGAGGAAGAGGACAAGTCACCACCCGAGGAGTTGGTGAATAGAAAAAACTTGCCACTTCAAAAGCTGACAACCGAAGTATCAGCTAAGGTAGATCAAATGTGGGACTCCTTAGATAGTAGATTTGAAATAGTTCTAAAAATCATAGAGGAGTCTAAGGAGTGAAGTAGTCACCATGATAAGAAAAAGAGGAGAGATTCAGACCATGTACATAACAAGGGTAAGGGAAAAATGACTCACCAATGAGGTTGTGGACTCTGATACGAACAATGAAGGTGGATGTGAGATCTGCCAATATGATCATCCTAAAGGATGTTGCCCAATAATCTCACATTTGCAAGAGTCTGGGGTGTATGCACTCAACCAAAGACTTAACAAACGACAAGCACCTTGAAGGTTACCTTATCCCCAAGGTAGTTCTACTAACCCTTAATGTATTATCCAAGTGGAACTCCACCCCAACCTATCGAACAACACCAGCAGTGGCAATACCCATAGTCATGGGGGATGCCACCACCTAGGAAAAAATACCCTTACCGAAAACCATATCCATATGGCTATTACATGTAGTAGCCAGTTTCTCCAAGTGACTCTATTAGTTACATGACCCCGCAATGTCACTACCAAGTTTAGGAGTATTTTAAGACTCCCTCTCCTAGAAGAGACACTCCACATGCATACCATCCTCCAAAACCATCCAAATCTCTTATGCTAATAGTTCCACTACCACCCACTCCAACTATGCAAGGGGAACTCCCCACTCAACCACAGCAAAGTAATGCTACGAGAGCTGTAAACCTTCAACCCACTACTGGTTCTAACAACCGTACAAAGAGAAGACCTTTCTTTAGAACCAACAGTCCAAACAAGCTCTCACAACCACAAGTGGTTGAGTCTATGACCACTCCTCCATCAAGTAAGCTTTGAAGCTTCTTTCAAACCCACAATAGAGCTCAACGCACACGGTTATGTTAACACATAGTGTCACTGACTAGATAAAGGTGGGCCACCTTCCCAGGAAATTATCTGATCCCGGAAGTCCCTTAATCTACATCCAAGTTGCTGGGAATGAACCATGTAAGGCTCTTCTTGACTCAAGTTCCAAAGTTAACTTAATATCATAAGAAATGTATAAATCCTGGAACCTACCTCCACTAAAAGAGAGCAATATTCAATTAGAGATGGCGGACTAGTCCATCATTGTCCCCTTGGGACTTGTGGAGGACATTGTTACCACTGTGTGTGGTTGGTCATACCTAGCTAATTTCCTAGTGATAGAAGTTAACAATAACAAAGGGGACTTCCCAATCATAATGGGGAGGGCATGGCTAAGTACCATAAATGCATGCCTAGGAATCTGTGATCTTTCCTTGGAGATATCTAAGGAAAACACTTATGGAAATATCGAGAAGAAGAAAGTTACATGCATCACATACAGTGATACAGAGGGTGATGATGTACATGAATGTGCAACACTTCTTGTATACAACCGGTGTGCCCAAGAAACCAACATGCAAAAGTGCCTGTATGTAGCAACCACACAACAAAGAAACACCTAGTGGTTGATAGCTGATCTAGAGAGCAACTTACCAACATGCATGGAACTAACTAGGGAAACAACTTGCAACCACGACTGAAGTATAGATACATTGGAGTATGAGCATTACCAACTTCTAACCCTTAATCTAAAAACATCAATTGGGAGAAGTTGGACGCTTCTAAAAAATTCAAATAAGCGCTCATTATTTCGAATCTCTCCCTTTCAATTCAGTCATGGGGGAGATGACCACGTATGTTGATCATTTGAGGCTCTCAATTTATTTTTAAGTTTCTGTTTTACACATTTTTTGTTTTACACATTTTTTGTTTTATCTCTTTCTTTAACTCTTCTTGTTTTTGTTTTACAACATCATTCATACTTTTTTGTTTATTTGTGTGTGTGCATATTTATCCATTTTGTTAAGTTTGTCACCCAATAAGTGCTCTTGATGATGGTATGAACTGTATTTTATTGATTGCTAATGTTTGGTTTTTACCTTTAAGTTATGTTGTTGATACTAAGGTATGGTTCTTTTGATATAGCAAGCAATGAGTCTACATCATCCATGCATCCATAAAATTCTATGGTCTCTCTTGGCTTGGAACTGTACAGTCCCTTTTTAAATAATAAGAACTATAAACAAATCGATGACTAGGTATTTCTCAAACTAAGGAAGGACTCAAGGATTGAAAAGGGTGTGGCTTCAAGGGGATTTGATGAATTTGTGTTGGCCATTTTCTTGGGTGCTTGGTTGTTTTCTTCTTGATTTTTTCTCACCGTTCTGATGTTACTCCAATAACGGGAAGCTGAGCAAATAAAAATAATAATTCTTTGCATGGTGTGGTTCTCACACAAAAAAAAATAAAAATTCAACGCACACCCCTTATACGAAATAATCATTTGGGCTACAAGCACTGGTTATGGAACTAAAATAAAAATGTTTCCTCTAACTAAGGCCCTTCTCGCTCCCTACTTTCTCCTCTTTTGTTTCGTCGGGATGGTTGTGACTCTTTGATGAAGGAATTTTTGTTACTTCAAGAGGATGGATGGTCCGAATGTATTAATGCGAAGTCATTGAATGTGATTTGTTTGAGGCTAGATTTGGAATAGGATCTACTAAGTCACATTAAACATTAATACATAAGGGGCTGTACACCACCTTGTTCTTGAGATTCCATTCCATTCTCTTCTCCCCATCCTTCTTTCTCCATTTTTCACCTCATTTCTGGTTGTATCAGTAGTCTATATCTTGATGGATGCATTGTTTTCCTTTTGGTAAAATCTTGTGGTTAAGAATTTAACTTTTGTTTCCAAATGACATTTCTAGAGCCTACGGACTCTTTGAATGTGGGAATGTTAGGGCATTAAGGGCATGAGCCTGCTTTGGGAAGGACCCACTAGCATTCCTATTTGGTGCATCAGTTAATTTCTTTCTCTTAAACATTTTCACAATCAATTTCTATTTTTTTCATTTCCTTCTCTGACATCCATTTCACCAGAATTACAGTTGTCTCTTTTTCTCCATCTTTCTTATTCCTTATCTTTTTCCATTCTCTAACTACCGGAGGTTCGCGATTAGTCATGGGAGTCCTAGTCCAATTTTTTCGATTTTCTCCTAACCCCTACACCTTGGGTAGTCATCATTAGTATATCTCCAGAATCTACATTAGCCATATCACAACTCAGCCAATGGACCTTACAATGAGGTAAGGTATCAACTGCATTGTGATTCAATTACCCTCACTAATATACGACTGTGTTGTGTGTGCAGATGGCAATCATACAACAATGGATTGGATCTGGAGAAACACTTGGAATGGATCGATGCTGAAGCAGTTATGCAAGGAACAAGATTGATGACCCGCTTATGGATGGACAACGAAAGGCGCAATGTTGGCATTGGCAGCAATAGACTTCTTCTCTCTCTCTCTTTCTCTCTCATCTACCAAATAAGGTTGGATGTCAATTGTATATAGTGTTCACTCTTGTTGTCATGAACACTAATTTTGTCATGTATTGTAATGATGATCTGTTCACATGTCACCTCATTCACCATTAGTTCCATTCAAGTCAATAATCCCATACCTTTCCAATATTTTGTAAGGAACTCGAGGATGAGTTTTTATTCAGTCATGGGGGTATGATGGGACATGACATCTCATGGGCCGCGATATCGCATACGTGATATTGCAGCCCATCGTTAGTTCTATAAATAAGAGGCAACTCTCCCTTGTTTCTCCATCTAGATATAGACCTTAGCCAAACTCTTACCATTTTACCATTCCAGAGTTGGAATAATTTCCATGTGCCTATAGTAGGAGTCCCAAAGTGAACGGATCTTTATTCGAGCAATTCTGTACTTGAGCACACAATTGTGTACAGTAATAAAGATGAACTTTTGGATAAACCTTACAGTATATGGAATAAGCTAAATAGGACTTTAATTATTGTTAAATGTTTAAATGCTTTCTTAAGGACTTAATCTCTCTCAATCCTCAACTCTCATAGTTAAGTGCATTCAGTATGACCACTTCGAGCACTTGCGTTACACTTGGTAATCCCAGTAACGAATAGCATTTGGTAATCCCAGTAGTGTTGCATTTTTTTAGGGTGTGAACAGAAAGTGGGAACAGATATTGATGCTACGATAATTAAAGCTTAGTTAGCAAAGGTTAGTTACTTAGTCTCTTCACCCTTTCCTCTCTTAGCATAGGCGATAAAAAGATAAAAGACATAAAAATCATATACCTCAAGTTCACTTAACCATACAATAGTGAAAAATACAAGTGAGCTTGGGAAGATAGCAACTAATTAACCTTAAGTGTTTCATAAGACGCGTAAGCACTTAGTCCTTAGAGTTCGACTAGATCACGCGTGCAACGCTCATATTCGTATGGTTGAGTGTAGGGGTACCTCACCACTCATCAATAAGTTAGAACAAATCTCATACTTCATAATCCAACATAACTATAGAAACTAAAACCTTGAAAAAGAGTGGGAAGAATCAAAGAATTATTGAAATATATAGTATAAGAGAGATTTTATGTAATAGTACTAGGAAATATTCTATAAAGCATTATACTAATATTATTTTCAATGGTGCTCTGATGACCCAACGCCTAGTAACTCAAAAGATCATAATGATTATTAAAATCATATGCAAAGAAAAAATCAAAATAATATGCCAAGAAAGAAATGATGGAAGTGCAAATAAAATATGTAAATGCAATTATATACAAATTAAATGCATGAAAAAGAGGAAGAAAACATGCAACTAGGAATCTACTAGGTGTCCACACGGGACACCTGAGTAGAAATTCTTTGGATGGAATGCATTAAAATTTCTAGGTAACTTATATCCTTGCACATTAGCAACCTTATACACATTGGGGCCAATGACGTCTTTAATTCGAAATGGGCCTAACCACATAGGAGAGAACTTATTTTGAAGATTTGCTTGGTCAAATGTTCTACCTTGTTCATAGACTAGGTCTCCTATCTTAAAGTCTTCACCAATGTACTTCCTATCAAGATATTGTCGATGCTTAAGATTATGAAAATCAAGACCTAATCTTAACTTGCTCATTTTTTTTCTATCAAGATTTTCTTTGATATAAGTTTTAATGGTAGGTCTAGGTCTTTAGGGATCATCAAATTTAGCCTTTCTAGGAGCACATTCCATGGATGTGTTGTTAAAATTTAGCACACCTCCAAATGTTTTAAGGGGTAGGGTCTTACTTACATCTTTATCTTTCCCTAAAGGTAGTGGATCACTTAGATGAAATCCATCGTGTTGTTGATAAGGCAAGGTGTCTTCATAGATTTCTTCACCTTCTTTAAGAATTTGATAGGATTGGGTGGAATATGCATGAGAGAAAAAATTTATTTTTGTAATTCCACTCACATATTCATTTTCAACATGTTCACTATGTTTTAATCTTCCAAAGATTGATTTTGTTGATCCAAGGCTATAACAACTTGTTTGTAGAAGGGTTCTCGAGGTATAGTCATGTATTCAGATTTTCTTTTGATAGGGATTAATAGCTCTGAGAAATCTAACCTAAAGAAGCCCCAAAACTTGGCTCCAAAAGTCCTAGATAATAGCACACCATAGGTGGGCAACATGTCAACTACTAGGATATCAGTGTAACATGTGAATGTAGGGTATTATTTAAGTTGCGCTTTTACTCCTTTTAATGACCCTACTATAGGTATGTCGGACCCATCAAGTTGAATCACATTTTTCGTTTGTGGTATCATTTGTGCTCCTAAAGTCCTACATACCTCTAGTGGCATGACACTGACAGTTGCTCTAGAATCCATCAAAAAATTGTGAACATTCTTTCCTAAAATAATTAGAGTTATTAGGAAAGGAGGTTGCTCTTTCTCACTCATCATTGAATTGTTTGCATTGTGTATTGATAGCACGTTAGGACTTTTTGTGAAGTGAACTTGTCTTTCAAGGGTTGGGATTGTTTCTTTTCTAGTTTTATGTGTATGAACTATCTCTTGAACTGCCTCTTTCATTTCATTAAATTGTAAAAGGTCATACATTGAGATGTTAGCTTTGGTTTTTTTCAAATCCTCAACTAGATCATAAGTCTTAGGTATGCTTTTGACTTCTTGTTAAGGTGGAGTTCTTCTAAGAAGAGGAGGAGAGTTTTCTTGTTGTGGGACATTTACTTGTGAGGACCCAATTTGGTTGTTTACATTGTTATGAA
The DNA here is from genome assembly GCA_015680685.1 of Gnetum montanum. Classification (NCBI taxonomy): domain Eukaryota; kingdom Viridiplantae; phylum Streptophyta; class Gnetopsida; order Gnetales; family Gnetaceae; genus Gnetum; species Gnetum montanum. Next base: position 607,771 of record MNCI01000579.1, on the reverse strand, counting down.
CTCCCTTGTTTGGAGGAGTGTAATGGTCATTCCTATTTTCTTGTTGTGTGTTATTCATGATGTCTTTAAATCTACGGTAGCAAGCATTAGGTGGGTTGGGATTGTTTACCATAACTTGCTCCAATGAGGAAATCTCTTCATTTTCTATTTGATGAGCTTCGTTAAGGACCATATTAAGAGGTTTTCCATTCTGTTGACTTTGGGTGTTGTCACCAAATAATGCTAAAAATTGGGGACAAGTCTTCTTAGAATGTTGCCTAGTGTTATGGAGGCGACAATAATTGTCATTAACTAATGAACTAGGCTTTTTTGATTGTATAGAATCCTTGTTGTTGTTTGCTTTAGTTCAACTACTATGTTGGAAATTTTTTGAAGTGAAGTTAATATCTAGGTCATTTGATCTTGAGTTTGAGTTTGGGGTTCAGTAGGATTAGGTACCTCGTTTGGGTTTATGATGGACTGAACTAAGGCCTTTGATTGCTCCTCATTCAAACCAGTGTTAGATGGTAGGAATGGAGAAGATGTGGGACCCTGAAAATACCTATTTGTAGGTTGAGTCATTTGAAGGGAAATGGGAGTTTGGAACGTAGTGTTGGTCATTGGGAAAGTTGGTAGAGGTAGAGGAATATGTTGCATAGGATTGCTAACGCTCATCATTCCAAATTGAATTTGAATGCTTTTCATAATGGTTATTTGTCCTAACTCCATAGCTTTAGCCATTGCTCCCTATATTTCTATTAACTTAGTGTCCGATTTGATGGCATAGGCAAAGAATGGATCAATGGTAGAGAAGTAAAAGTTGAGGATGCTATCAGGTTGCAGATGCATCTCACTTGGCACATAGGCCAGCTAGTGAAGGAATCTAAGGTTGTAATCCTTGACATTTTCCCCAAGTAGCTTTCTTAGGCTAGTGAAGTTACTAGATGCTATGGCAAAACTTATGAATTTTTCAAATTGAGTCAAAAACTTATTTTTGAACTCCTTCCATGAGTTAATGGAGGCATTGGGGAGCATCAGAAACCATTGAGTTGCTTTGGTTCTAAAAGTTGTCACAAATACCCTACATGCCACATCATTTTGGACAATGTTGTAGATACCTAATAAGGTTTCAAAGCATTGTATATGTTGGCGGGCATCACTAGAAGGGTTTTGTGGGGTCGTAGAACAAATTTATGTTCTGGAGTGACTTTGGGATGTCGTGGTAGTTAGTAAAGTTAAAGGGGTTACTGACCAAGGGAGCCGGGGGCTGCCATCCTAGTCTGAGCTCTCCTAGGAATAAAACTTGGAAAATGTGAAGTTCATTGTTTCCTTAATGCAAGGAGACGAGTGATTGGTCGGTTAGAATCAGATGAGAGTTCACTCATAAAACAGTACAATAAAATATAATCATTAGAATGAAACTATAAAATTTCAGAAAAAGGAAAAAATATTGAAATAATATATTTTTTTTTTTGGAAAGAAAAGAAATGTATAAAATTGCAATACTTATAAAATTAAAAGGGAAAATGGTAAAATGCAATGTTTTAGGCAAATAAACTTAAAATTGCATAATCAAATAAAACCACCTTACCTAACCTAGGACTAAGGTAAGAACTCCCAAAACACAAATTCGAAAATGGGATTGGAAACAAAGATTTAAAAAAAAAACAAGGAAAAAGATTAAAGAAAAATGGGTGATGAGACCCACAAAATTTTAAGAAATGAACTTTTAAGAAACAAGAAATAAAGGGCTCAAAAATTCTTTAAAAATATTTTTCAAGACAATGGTTGAAAACAAAAATTTTAAATAAAACAAGTTTGAAACAAGGAAACTAAAATTTTTGAAAAATAAAAATAGGGATTGAAAAAGGACAAAAACTAAATATTTCAAAAAATGAGATAATAAAGGTCAAAGAAACGACAAGAAAAGCTGATAAACAAAAGGTTGGGGAAAGGGCCTCCTTCTCCAAGAGCCTCCCTCTAGACTCCATTTTATAGCCACTGCGGCTATCCATAATGATGCATACATTTCATGTAACGACTACAAAAACCGCCACCACTTCTTGTGTAATAACTCCCACATTCTCCAATTAAGTGCCCACTTATGTCCGTAACCGTTGTAACTTCCAAAATGTTTGCTACTAATGACCATAACTGCCATCATTAATGATCGTAACTATCATCGTTAATGACTAGAATCGCCGTAACTTCTAAAACATTTGCCACTAATGACTGTAACCATTACCATTATTGACCACCACCTGTCAGTTTATATGCCCACTCCTCGCATGATTTTTACGATGGTCATTAAGGGAGAGAAATAGAAACATTGATAATTATGGCTCCATGCGAGCATGGGAGTGTTGACATCAACAGCTATAAGTGTAGATTGTTGGCAATATGTCTTGACAAAGGTTACTAAATTATACCTTACTAGCCTAAGAATTTAAATTACCATACCTTTTAATTTTGAAATATGTTATCAGCAAATAAATAATCATTCCTTGTTAATTTTAGCCTTTTTGACATAATGAGAAGGTCAAAATGGTTGTACGAAATTTTAAATATGAGACAATCACACTTTCTATTAAATCATACCTTAATAAATCTATACCTCCAAATAATCATAACTTTAAATCTAAGAATTCACTTTCAATAATGAATTAGTCATTTTAAAACAACCTCAGCTCTTTTTTTGCTTTTTTTGTTTTCTTTTTTCCTTATGGAGAAATGGTAAACTTGGATTTATAGTGGTTGCAGCATAAAAAAGGCAATTTGAAAAACATAATCAAAGGTACATGTTTGAAAAGACTCTAAAAGTATGATTACCATGGCAAACAAAACAGGATGCTCTTCCTAAACAAAAAGCCAAGTATCTCAATCAAGTAATTAAGATAGAATAAAATAAAAAGAAGAACAAATTTTCTAAAGCTACTTATTTTCAAAAAGTGCGTAACAATAATGTTATCTTTGACATGCAAAGTACTAAACAGGTTATTCCTCTCCTTATCTAAATTAAAAGGCATCATTCTTATACTTGCTTATGAAAGCATAAAAAGCCTTTAAAAAGTTGCTTAGAAAATCTTTCGCAGCAAAGAGTTTTATTTTAGTATACCATAATAGACCTTCGTCAAATAGAAGGGATTATGCAGACATAACGCATAAGATTAAATAGCAAGTATTAAATATAGGGTAAACTAAGGAGATATAATTAACTTCTTAAACTATTGCCGTATATGACATGCAACACAGGTGGCCCTGATGGGCTGGCTAACCCGACTCAGGATGGGCCAGATCGGTGCCTCTAAAAATCGGCCAAATCTTAACGACTGTGGGTTGTTTATTTCATAATACATGATAGCAATGATGAGATAGACACAGACAGAACCAGACCGCTCAGAAGTAGGGTAGCCACGGCTGATTGGGATCGATGAAGCTGAGTTTATTGAGAATGATGTAATCATTATATTTCCTCTCCATGGCCAGCCCCGATACAGAGTTTAAGAGCAACCCATAATTCTGGAAAAACCAGCGCTGGTTGGCATTCACAGCGCATTTCTGCAGTTTCACAAGAGACACAACGTTTGTGCTATACTACCGTAGCATAGAGATCCCACTGTATATTCCTACAAGTTTACAACGGCCGTGCTTTACCGTCCTCTCGTGAATCCTCTGGTAAAGTGTTTTTATAGAGGTTTTTCCCTTGGTTAACTACAACGGTACAGCTCGGATTCCTGTGTTGTTTGTCATTTCCTGAATGGTCCCTGAATGTCACATGTGTTCCAGTGCCCTTTTGTCTTTGCAATTTACTTGAATGACGGATTTTGTGTATCAGAGGTCTGATAACAAGAAATCTTGGCCACATGACTATCTAGAATTTTCACTGCCATATATATTGTCCGTGCACTACTGCACTTTGCTTCTACATAAATTTTTTCATTTCCTTGAATAGTTTCCAAATGGCTTTGACTGAATCTGATAATAAGAAATCTTAGCCACATATCTGTCTTGCCTTTTAACCTGCGTATATATTATCTGCTCGCTTCGGTTGCGTAGACATTTTGTCTCTCACGCATTTTAACTTGCGTATATATTTTCTCTTTCATTTGATTGTGCAAACATATTCAACGCAGAGGTAGACCACATTCAGACTTACACCGCAAATTGTCCCTGCCGTCCCGATACATATCAAATATTGTTGAACTTTACAGAGGTGGGAACCAACAAGGCGAGTAACCGCGGGTTCATCTTTTCTCCTGAGCTGAGTTGACAGGTGAGTTTGGCACTTTGGCTTAATTATCTAATTAGAAAGTAAAAAGTAACCAGTAATAAAATAAAAGGAACAAGCCACCAAGTATACAAATTTACTTGTTAATTAGCGAGCGGAAACAGTGCTAATAGGCAGAAAAGAGTATGCTGTGCTTGTAGGTTGTTTATAAAAATTAATTTTAAATTGTCATTAATTTTTCAAATTCTCTTTACCTTTCTTTATCTTAAAGCTCTATATCAGTTTTATATACTTAAGACTTATCTCTTATTGATGATTATATGAATCTACTTTTCAATTAGGATTAAAAGTTAGCTGTTAGTCTCTTAAAAAAATTCATCCTACTGCAGCAAAATAATGAATAAAGAAATTTAACCATCATTATTAGTATAGTAAGTGGTTTAATATGTGGCCGAGTTTATTCACTGACCTATCTGAATCACCGCGTTTTTCCGATTCTTTTTCCAAGCCCAGCAGAACTTTAAATGAGTTTTCACTCATTGTAACCAATAATTATCTTGGTTCACAATTTGCATATCATTATCTCTGCATTAATTTAAACCGTCATACGTACAGGACAATGATCCTTGCGCATGCCTTGATAACCTTTTTTCATGTTATCTGTATGCACGTGTCTACTAGTTGGATTACCTTTAACATTACTTGTTTTGTCGTAATCTCTTTTAGCATTTTTATTTAAGCATTCGTCATCAATTCCGGTCCCCATTCATTTCTCTTATACGTGTTCTTGCGTGTTCTCGTGTTCGGACATCCATGTGTCAATGGTCGCGTGGTTCATTATGGTTTGTATCTTCCACGTTAATCCTTTTATTTGATTTTTAAATTCTTCTCTTCATTTATTATTTGTATGATGTGAATAAGTTTTGTAATCTTCTCCTTGAATCCTATTTGTCTTCCTATTAATTTATTTTGTAAAATCAAAGTTTTATTCGTGTTGCATACATTTAATAGATTTTATTAAACTAATCAAATCAATTCAATTTAATTTGTAAGGATGATTTTACTTTCTAAGTTGAGTTGTAAGACACTATCTCCAATTGTTAAACCATAGCCAAGGGTTAAGGCAAAGATTTGCATAGCATTTTCAAGGCCATAGTATAATTATAGATTTCCTATGCAAGTCATAACCTGGTGGGTTAGTAAAAATAGTAGTTTATACCAAGTGATGAGTCGGAGTTCAGTTGGCTACATTGACAAGGCCTCATCGATGTGGCCTCATCAACTGGGCCTTGTTGACAAGGCCTCATCAATGCAACATATCATCCGTCAACAAGGCCCCATCGACATAGTGTTCAACTATAAATATGCGCCCACTAGCCACATTTATGGCAATAGAGATTTTTCAGCAATGAAGCTCTTGCAGTTTGTTTAATTGAGAATGAGAATTTTCCTCCCGAGTGCCTACAGTAGGAGTCATTGAGTATACGGATCTTTATTCAAGCATTGTTGTACCTGAGCACAACAGTGTGTGCGCTAATAAAGACAAGCTTTCTGATAAACCTTATAGAACTTTGAATAGATTAAATATTTTGTTTATGCATTTAATGTTTTCAATTATTTATTTAATGCTTTCAATTATTTATTAAATTTTTGCAATAATTAAGTTAATGAAGTGATTAAGCAAGATAGATTAAACACATAAGTATGACCACTTCGAGCGTAACACGTATTTGCTTGGTAATCCTAGTAGCATTATTGCTTGGTACTTCCAGTAGTGTAGCGCTTGGTAATCCAACAGTTGATACATGGGTTCAGGACGTGTGTGAAAGGTTGGACCAAATGTTTATGTTAGGACTAGTTAGACACTAGTTAATTAGTTAATTTAAATTAGTTAATCCAATTACTTTTATCTCCTTTTGAACACCAAGCCATAAAATAGAAAATGATAAAAATCAGATGCTTTAATTACACTTAACCATACTAATGTACATCACAAGTGTAATTGGGAAGACAATAATTAACCTTAAGGCAAAGATTCACTTCCTAGAAGACTAGTGCACTGGAAACTACAAAGTCCACAAAATTTGATCAAATCATGCATGAATGCTTGTGATTCGTATGGTTGGGCATAGGGGTACCTCACCGCTCATCATTGGCACCATTGTTGAGGACTTTGTTTGTTGAAATGTGTGCTATCTAGGATTAGTGAATATTATTTATATTGTTGGAACAACTCAAGGTCAACATCACTCTCAACAACATATAAACTACTAAGCACACTAATAATTTTATTCGTTTTGCAAAATGTCTTCTTCTTCCCAAATATGTGAAGATGTCAAACCGTCAACCCCATAGGAGTGTAAAGTGATATATATTCATCCTAATGAATATGTACCATATTTCACCTTCATCCTACATCAGGATGAACAGCTACGATGGCATGATATGGAGGTCAACATCATCTTGCCTCTCGATCGATCTATACCTGGGATGCTGTTTAAAACTCTTAAGAAGTTGGGCATCTCAGATCTTCATGAAGAATATGTTGTGGATGGTTATGACAATCAAGGCTACTGTCCCACTAAAACACAATGTAGATGAGATCAACATTGGAAGAAGCTCCATGAGGCTATGAAGGGAAAACATTACACTAATTCCTTGTTCCTACTAGATCAAGATGACAATGAGGATCCTCCCTTTGAAGGTTCTCAACATGAAGATTCTCCACCCCTTGTTATTAGTGATGAGGGTGCAACCCTGAACCTGCAATCCACAGTTCATAAATTAGGTTTAGGAAAGAGTGACAGTCAAGGTAGAGACTTGGGAAAACATTACAATAGCAAGTGATGAGTGGCGAGGTACCCCTACACTCAACCATACGAATACGAGCGTTTCACGCACGATTCGGTGGAACTCCAAGGACCAAGTGCTTATGCGCCTTAATGGAACACTCAGGGTTAATCAATCATTGTCTTTCCAAACTTACCTATATTTTCACAGTTGTATGGTTAAGTAAGCTTGAGGTATATGATTTTTATAGCTTTTGGATTTTTTATATCTTCTGCTAATAAAGGAGAGGGAGAGAGAACTAAGTGGCTAACTTACATTAACTATTCATTAACTAGTTTCTAAATGTTCCTAACACCAGTATCCGTTCCCACTTGCCATACACATCCTGAACTAGTGCAACACTACTGGGGTTACCAAACGCTAATCGTTACTGGGTTACCAAGCACTACACGCATGCTCGAAGCGGTCATACTAAGTGTATTTAACTAAGGGGGTTGAAGGTTGAGAGAGATATTAATTAACTAGGAAAGCGTTAAAAAATCATTAATTACTAATTAGCTTAATCTGTATGCTGCAAGGTTTATCATAAAGTTCATCTTTATTGTTGTACACAAAATTGTGCTTAGGTACAAATTGCTCGAATAAAGATCTGTGCACTCTATGACTCCTATTGTGGGCACACAGAAATAATTCTAACTCTAGAATGAAAAAACTACAAGAGTTTGGCTAAGGGTCTAAATCTAATTGTATTGGAACCAAGGGCACCGCCTCTTATTTATAGAAGATGAGGCAGGATGCATATCATGTATGTGATATCGAGTGGTGGATGTGATATCGCGTGCACGATATCACGTATGCGATATCAAGTATGCGATATCGTGGTTCATCATACCCCCATGACTGAATGAAAACTCGTCCTCAAGTTCCTTACAAAATATTGGGAAGGTATGGGATTATTGACTTAAATGAAAACTAATGGTGAATGGGATGAAATGTGAATGGATCAACATTACAATACATGTTAACATTAGTATTCATGACTACAAGAGTGAACACTATACACAATTGACATCCATCCTTATTTGACAGCTGAGAGAGAAGAGAGAGAGAGTGAGAGAGAAAAGGAGAAGACATGTTGTTGCTGACGCCAAGATTGCACCTTTGGTTGTCCATCCATAGTCGCACCATCAATCTTGTTCCTTACACAACCATTCCAGCACTAGTCCATCCTGAGTGTTTCCTCTAGGTCTAGTCCATTGCTATATGATTGCCATCTGCACACACAACACAGTGACATATGAGCAAGGATAAGTACAATACAGTTGATACCTTGCCTCGATGTAAGATCCATTGGCTGAGTTGTGATATGGCCAATACGGATTCTAGAGATATAACACTGGTGACTACCCAAGGTGTAGGGGTTAGGAAAAATTGAAAAAATTGGACCAGGGTCCCCATGACTAAGAGTGATCATCTAGTAGTGATAGAATAGAAAAAGATAAGGAATAAGAAAGATGGAGAAAAATAAACAACGACAAAATCGATAAAATGGATGTCAAATATGGGAATGAAACAAAACAAAAAAGAATAAGGTGGTGTACAACCCCTTGTGCATTTATGGTTAATGTGACTGAGTAGATCTCATTCCAAATCCAACCTTAAACAATCCACATCCAGTGACTTCGCATTAATACACTTGGCCAATCCATCCACTTGAAGTAACAAGAATGCTTCCACCAAAGAGTCAACACCATTCCAAGGAAAACGAGAAAGGGAGAGGTAGGAAGCGAGAAAGGGCCTTAGTTAGAGGGAACATGTCTATTTAGTTCCATAACCAGTGCTTGTAGTCCAGATGATTATTTTTTCTAAGGGGTGTGCTTTGAATTCTCACTATTTTTTTTTTTTTGCATGTGAACCACACCATGCAAAGACTTATTTTTATTGGCTCAGCTTCCCGATAATGGAGCAATGTCATAATGGTAAGGAAAACTCAAGAAGAAAACATCCAAACACCCAAGAGAATAGCCAGCACAAATGCATCAAGTCCCTTTGAAATCACACCCTTTTCAATCCTTGAGTCCTTCCTTAGTTTGAAAAATGCCCAGTCACCAATTCATTAATAGTTTTATTATTAAAGAAGGGGACTGTGCAGTTCCAAGCCAAGAGAGACCATAGAAATTCATGGATGCATGGGTGCATGGATGATGTCGACTCATTGCCTGTTATATCAAAAGAATCATACCTTAGTATCAACATTATAACTCAAAGGTAAAAACCAAACATTAGCAATCAATAGAATACAGTTAATACCACCATCAAGAGCACTTATTAGGTGATGAATCTAACAAAACAAAAACAATAACAATAACAAAAAAAAATAGTCACACAAAGAAATGAGAAAGTATAAATGATGTTGCAAAACAAAAACAAGAAAAATTAAAGAAATTTGTAAAACAAATGTGTAAAAAAAAACTTTAAAAGGAACTAAGGGCCTCAAATGGTTAGTAGAGGTGGCCATCTCCCCCATGAATAAGTTTGAAGGAGGAGATCCGAAATAGTGAGCATGGTTGTCCCTTCTCAGAGGTATTATGTGCACTAACTATTCTAAATTCATGGAAGGGTTTGGTCTATTGTACATTGACTAACAATCTCTTATCAAGGCTCTCAGGTTTGTATATGGTCATGGCCCCTGAAGGAAAGGTTGCATGAATAATGTAAGGTCCTTCCCACAGTGTTTAAAATTTTGTGCGTTGTGGCACATGTGTGGGGTTCCAGTAGAGAACCTTATCTCCTGGTTGATACTTAACCTTTCAAATCTTCAAGTAATGACGTTGCTTGTTATATGCCTTGTGCAACTCATTTGATGATAGGGCAGCTAATCGGTTTTCCTCTAGCACGTTTAAAGTTTCCAACCTTTGTTTTTGTGCTAGATCAAGGTTGAGGTGGAGGTTACAAGTTGTTGATAATGTACAGAGCTCAGTTTGAATCGGAAGCATTAGAAGCTTTTCGTACTTCCGTACACTAACTCATAGGGAGAGTAGCCTATAGGGAGTTTCCAAGTGGAGTGGTATGCCCAAAGAGCATCATTCAGTTTAGTGCTCCAATCTCACCTATACTCGCTAATTTTCCTAGTCAATATTTTAGTGATCTCTTTGTTGGTGACCTCAGCTTGTCCGTTAGCTTAGGGGTGATAAGGTGTAGTCAATTTATGTTCAACCCCTAAGCGTTGCATTAACTTTCAAAAAGTTGCACCTGTGAAGTGTGTTCCATTATCCGAAATAAGTGCACATGGCACACCAAACCTATTTACGATTTGTTGTTGCACAAATCATGAAGCTATAGATGATGTGCAGTCTTTAATAGCAGCTGCTTCAGCTCATTTTGTTAAATAGTCTACGGAAACTACAATGTAAGTTTTTCCATTGGACATTGGTGTAATGGGCCCCATAAAGTCTATTCCCCAAATGTCGAAGGATTCTAATGGTTGAATCCATTGTTGCGGACCCTCCAGTTTAGCAGTCATTCCCCCATCACATTGATAGCACTCACAAGATCAGACAAATTGATGGGCATCCCAAAATAATGTTGGCCAGTAATATCCTACAAGAAAGATCTTAATAGCCATTCGTCTTCCCGCATAGTGACCCCCACAAGGGCCCTCATGAGTGTCTTGGAGATCTCTCAGTTGGTCTACCTCGGGCATGCACTATCGAACCAAGCCATTAGGACACTTTTTAAAGTTGTCCATTGATCTCCATGAAGTGCTTGGCTCTATGAAGAAACTATTGTTTCTTCCTAAGGTCTAGCTCTTGCGGTGTTTGTTGAGTAAGGAGATAGGTGAGAATGCTACTATACCAGTTCGTCTCCATGGGTAGTTGGTTATTCACTACACCGAAAAAGAGGGCTTCATTAGGAAAATGATCAAACATTACATATTCATCCTCTTTGTTGTCCTAGTGCAACCAAGATAAATGATCTGCAACTACATTCTCGGTGCCTTTCCAATCGATCATCGTTAGATCGAACTCCTATAGAATTACCAACCATCGTATAATATGACGGCTAACTGTTGGCTTGTTCATGAGGAACTAGATTGCACTATGATCCATGTGGATGAACACTTTGTAACCTAACACATAGTGCCTAAACTTATCCAATGTAAACACTACAGCCATTAATTCTTTCTCTATAGTTGTGTAGTTAAGTTGTGCATCGGTGATACTTCTACTTGCACAGTGGATGTAGTAAGGGCAATTTTGGTCATCTAACTGTGTAAGTACGGCTCCTAAGGCATAATTGGATGCATCAATCATGATGTGGTATGGTCTAGACCAGTCAAGAGCTTGTAGAATGGGAGTTTCTACTAGCTTTCATTTCAAGGTTTGGAATGCTTATTCACATTCCCTGGTCCAATCAAAAGGTACGTCCTTCTTTGTTAGCTCTACCAACAGTTTGGAAAGCTTGGAGAAGTTCTCAATGAATCTCCTATAGTAGCCAGTGTGTCCAAGGAATGATCAAATGTCTTTGACAGTTTTCAATTGATGCGTGATTCCTTGGATGACCCTAATTTTATCTAGGTCTACCTCTATTACTGCATGTGAAACCTTATGCCCAAGTACTATGCCTTCTTGGACCATTAAATGGCTTTTCCGCCAATTGAGCCTTAGATTAGTTTCTATGCATCTTTTCAGCACTTGCTCTAATTGGTCCAAGGCTTGGTCAAAACTTGTTTCATAGGTGGAGAAGTCGTCCATAAAGACTTCCACTCCATTCCCTATATGTTGTTGGAATATGCTTAGAACTAGGCATTGAAACATGGCAGGAGCATTACACAAGCCAAACAACATTTTTTTATACGCAAACATTCCCCAAGGACTAGTGAACATTGTCTTGGCTTGGTCTTCTGGGGCTATCTGTATTTGGTTGTATTTTCTATAGCCATCCAAAAACCTGTAATAGTGTACCCTGCTATGGTGTCTAAGACTTGGTCAACGAATGGCAATGGAAAGTGATCCTTAAATGTTGCCATGTTCAACAGCATAAAATCTATGCACACCCTCCATTTGCCTCCATTTTTAGGCATGATTACTAGAGGGCTAACCCATTTTCTATCAGCAATGGGATATATGAACCCAGCCTTAATAAGCTGTTCTATTTCTTCTTTTACTACTTACTTCAATTTTGGGTTCAATTGCAGTTTTTTTCTAGGTTTCATGGAGGGGTCAATGTAAATTCTATGTTGGCATATCCTAGGATCTATTCTAGTTAATTTGAGATATGACCAGGCAAAGGCTTTTGACCACTTGTTTATTACTTTCAGCAATCTTCCTTTTTTCTTAGAAGCAAGTATTGCATTGATGATTATCAGTTTTCCATTTTCAAGAATCATATATTCCAAATCGGTGGGCAATGGTTTCAATTGTAGGGGCTCTTATTTGAATTTTTCAGAAATTTCCAACTTCCCCCAGTTGATGTTTTCAAGGTTAAGGCTTGGAAGTTGGTAGCAGACTTGCTCTATTGCATCTATGCTTTTGATGTAAGTGCAAGTTATTCCCTCAGTTAGTTCCATGCACATTAGTGAGTTGCTATCTTGATCAACTATCAGCCACTGGGTGTCTTCTTGTTGTGTGGCTGTTGCATATAGGCACTTTTGTATGTTAATGTTTTGTGCACACCAGTTGCATGCAAGCAATGCTAAACTTTGCACAACCCATGATCTCTGCATGCAATTGCACCTTGTATCACTGTATGTAATGCATGGAACCTTCTTCTTCCCAATCTTTCCAAAACTGTTCTTCTTTGATATTTCTAGGGAAAGATCATAGATTCCTAGGTGTGCATCTATAGTACTTATCCATGCCCTTCCCATTATTATTGGGAGGTCCCCTTTACCGTTATTCACTTGTATCACTAGGAAATTAGTTGGGTACGACCACCCACACACAGTGGTGACGATGTCCTCCATCAGTTCCAAGGGAACAATGATGGACTGGTCGGCTAGCTCTAGGTGAATATTTCTCTTCTTTAATGGAGGTAGGTTCCAGGCTTTGTACATTTCTTGTGATATTAAGTTGAATCTAGAACTTGAATCCAGAAGAGCTTTGCATGGATCATTCCCATCAATTTGGAGATAGATTAGAGGGCTTCTAGGATTAGAGAATTTCCTAGAAAGGTGGCCAACCTTGATCCAGTCAGTAACGGCATGTGTTAACATAACCGTATGCATTGAGCTCGGTGTTTGATTCAAAGGGAGCTCTGAAGCTTTATTTGATGGGGAGGCATTCAGAGGTTCAACTACTTGTGGTTGTAAGGGCTTGGTTGGACTATTGGTCCTGAAGAAAGGTATTTTCTTCATACAGTTGTTAGAACCAATAGTGGGTTGAGGATTTATAGCCCTTGTGGCATTGCATTGCTGCAGTTGAGTAGGGAGTTCCCCTTACATTGCTAGAGCCGGTGGTAATGGAGCTATTGGTGTGAGAGCTGCAGATAGATTTTAAGGATGGTATATTTGTGGGTTATCTCCCCTAGGATAAGGAGTTCTATAATACTCATGAGCTTAGTAGTGATGTTGTGGTGTAACGTAACTAAAAAATTCATGTGGAGAGATTGGATGTTGCACGTAGTAGCCATATGAGTCAGGTTTCCGGTATGGGTATTGTGGCCTTGGTGGTGGCATCCCCCATGACTGTGGGTATTGCCACTATTGATGTTTCTCAATGGGTTATGGTGGAGTTCCACTTGGATAATATGTTGAAGGTTGGTGGAACTGCCTTGAGTTACCTTGGGGATAAGGTAATTGTCGGGGTGCTTGCCATTTATTTAGTCATGGGTTGAGTGCATACATCCCAGACTCTTGTAGATGTGAGATCACTAGGCAACATCCCTTAGGATGGTCGTATTGGCATATCTTGCATCCACTATCATTGCCCATGTCTGAATCCACAACCTCTTCTATGATGGCCATTTTTCCCTTACCCTTGTTACGTGCATTTTCCACTTCTCTCTTTTTCTTTTTGTTGCAGCCACTACCTCACTCCTTAGACTCCTCTACAATTTTAAGAATAGTTTCAAACCTACTATCTAAGGAGTCCCACATTTGGTCTACCTTTTCTGATACTTTTGATGTTAACTTTTGGAGAGCCAAAGTTTTTCTATTCACCATCTCTTTGAGTGGTGACTCTTCTTCCTCCTCACAAAATCTCACTCCCCTTTTTTGGAGGGAAGGATCTCAGTTGTATTCTTCTGCATTTTCTCTCTTTCATAGCTCACCTTCTTCTTTGGTAACTTTCTCTAGTAGTCTATGAATTTGATGAGACCTAAGCTCTGATAACCTTCCTTGTGCATACATCCCAAGGGTTCTTCTTGTTTCATGCCTAAGTCCATCCACGAGATGACGTAGTTGATCCCGCTGTCAAATAACCATGGCCAAGGCAATGATGTAACAGTGCGTAATAGTGGCCCATGGGAGCATCCAAGGGTTCATGATTTCCTTGCTTCCATCCTTGGATTTGCTTCCATAGGTTAGACACTCGGGAGTCAGTTTGGTACTTATCATTGAACAATTCTAACATTGTACTCCACCTCCGAATGGATTTTGGTTCTAAGGACTGGTACCAACTTTCAACTTCTTTCACTAGTGTCCTTGGGAGAAACTTCAGTTTTTTCCATTCATTTTTTATGTTTTGGAAGGCACATGCATCGTGGAATACTTGTAAATGATTTTGAGGATCAGCATTGTATCCTCCTTTAAATTGTGTGATGTTGTTAATGTCTAGCCTCTTGATCCTACTATCCTTTTGGTGCCTTGTTGGAACTCTTATGGCCTCCATTATATCTAGCATGCTTCAAGTTGCAAGTAGGGGTCCTTCGTGATCATCTCGTTTGTAGCATCTATGGTGTTTATGTGGTTCCCTACTCTCCCTTCTTCTATGCCTTGATTCTTTAGAGTGTCCTTGTCCTCATTCTTGGCTATCTCATCAATGACTTTCACTTCATTTTTCCTTATCCTCACCATTGGTTTCCCTATGACTACATCTGGACACTAAAGGAGATGGTAAAGATGATGATGAAGGTGAAGAAGAAGGAGAACCATCACCATGATGGTGTTTTCTACCTTCTTTTCAGTGGTCTTGGCCTCGATTGTGATCACGATCAGAATGTTTTCCCTTATCATGTGTTCGTGTTTCTTTGTTGAACACTTCATGTTTGTGGGTATCAGAACTAGGGTTGTGAATAGTGGAGTGGAGGTTCTAATACACCACTCCCTGACCAATGTTAGGAGGAGGAACATCATTTTGTGGGGAACCTATTGAAGCAGTTTCACCATCCTCAATTTCGTTCAAAACATGTAGAGCATTATGGGGCCATTTACCCTTCAAAGATGTATAGTATCTCTCCTGTCACAAGTCCCTTTGATGTTTCGCTTCTGTGGGATGATAGTCTCTTGAGTCATGATCATGTGCAATGTATTCTACGTATAAAAGTGACATGCTTATTCGTGTGAGAGCATGAAGGAGCATGTTGGGAACTGATCGGTCTGGAGGCAATACTATGTTACCCTCCAAGTCTCTCCAAAGCAGTTGTTCGTCTTGGTGGAGAATAAAGGTGAAATCAGGTACATGCTCATCGAGATGAGTATATACCACATGAAACTATTGAGGAACTAGCAGATCATGGGTACGTATATTATGCCACTGAATACCTCTTTTGTTAGTCCTAGGCGATGAAGTGCTCTTATGTGAAGAAGAAGACATCTTGTTTTGTTTGGTGTGCAATGTACTATTGTCTCATCTTTCTTTGATTAACCCTAAGGGTTTGTTCTAACATTCCAATGATATGAATGATTTCCTATGTTCTACATAGTGCACAAACAACTAAGTCCTAGGCAATGGTGCCAATGATGAGTGGCGAGGTATCCCTACACTCAACCATACGAATACGAGGGTTTCACACACGATTCGGTTGAAATCTAAGGACCAAGTGCTTATGCACCTTAATGGAACACTCAAGGTTAATCAATCGTTGTCTTCCCAAACTTACTTGTATTGTCATGGTTGTATGGTTAAGGAATCTTGAGGTATATGATTTTTATAGCTTTTGTATTTTTTGTCTTCTGCTAATAAAGGAGAGGGAGAGAGAACTAAGTGACTAACTTACATTAACTATTCATTAACTAGTTTCTAAATGTTCCTAACACCAGTATCTATTCCCACTTTTTGTACACATCCTGAACTAGTGCAATGCTGCTGGGGTTACCAAATGCTAATCGTTATTGGGTTACCAAGCACTACACGCATGCTCGAAGCGGTCGTACTGAGTGTATTTAACTAAGGGGGTTGAAGGTTTAGAGAGATATTAATTAACTAGGAAAGCATTAAATAATCATTAATTACTAATTAGCTTAATTTGTATGTTGCAAGGTTTATCATAAAGTTCATCTTTATTGTTGTACACAAAATTGTGCTCAGGTATAAATTGCTTGAATAAAGATCTGTTCACTCTATGACTCCTATTGTAGGCATACAAAAATAATTCTAACTCTAGAATGAAAAAACTACAAGAGTCTAGCTAAGGGTCTAAATCTAATTGTATCAGAACCAAGGGCGTTGCCTCTTATTTATAGAAGATGAGGCAGGATGTGATATTGCATATGCAATATCATGTGGTGGATGTGATATCGCATGCATGATATTGTGTACGCGATATCATGGTTCATCAGCAAGGGATCTAAGGATGGGAATTGTAATGAGAAAAAAAGTGGTGGCAAACACTGCAGTGGCAATGGCAATCCATCTTCATCTCCATCATCTTTATTCAATTCTGAACATTCCTCTTCATCTACTGGTTCTCATAGAAGCTACTATAAAAATAATCATGATGAATATGATCAATGAGACAACAATGATCATAAAGGTCACCAAGACCCAAGGGGTGGCCAAAATCATCATTGGCATTATCGACGCAGTGACAATGATAAACCTCTATTGGAAACTTGAAGCATGCTTAACATTGTAGAGGTAGTTAGAATTCAAGCCAGGCATATGAAAGATAACCAAATCAAGCACTTAGACATGAATAATATCCCAAGATTTGATGGGGGATACAACTTTGATCCATAGACACATCTACAATATTTTCATGATGTTTGTGCCTTACAGAACATAGAAAATAAATGGCAAAAACCCAAGCTCTACCATAGGACACTCATCAAGGAAGCTGAAAGCTAGTACTGGCCCTTGGAACTAGAATCCATGCACCAATGAAGTACCTTGTTAGAGCTATTTAATGATAAATACCAGATGTACTCTAGAGTGTCTAATTTGAGAAGGAAAATCCAAGGCTAGAAATAGGGAACACATGAACCCTTGGATGCCACCATGGGTCAATACTATTCACTTTTACACCAATGCCTTGGCCATGGTTATTCTTAGAGGGAACAACTTTGCCACATCATAGATGGGCTTCGAGCAGAAACTAGGAAAACTCTTGGGATGTATGCCCAAGGAAGATTGTCTAAACTAAGAATTCATCAAATCCAAAGGTTGATTGAGCAGGTAGCAAAAGAAGAATATGAGCTATGAAAAAGAGAAAGTGTAGAAGAGTATAATAGGGATCCTTTCATTAGGAAATGGGAGGCCTGATTTTGTGATGAAGAGAAGTCACCACTCGATGATGTGGCGAATAAGAAAACCTTGCCCATCCAAAAATCTGTTTTTGATATTTCGACAAAGGTTGATAAATTATGGGACTCTTTGGATGAAAAATTTTAAACTGCAATAAAGATTGCTAAAGAATCCAAAGAACCAAATAGTGATCATAACTACAAGAGGCAAAAAGAAGCTGAATGTGCCTATAAAAGAAGTAAGGCCAAAGCTGCTGCCATAGAAGAAGTTGTAGAAACTGACTCTGATGATGAAAATAATTATGACATATGTCAATACAAACATCCAAATGGTTTTTTCCCTATGGTGTCACACTTACAAAAGTCTAGGGTGTATGCATTGAATCTGAGAATCACCTAGATGATTGCCTTATCCTCAAGGCAATCCAAGATAGTTCCACCAACAACAATAAGCTTACTACCCAGGTGGAGCTTCTCCACAATCTTATGAACAATACCAACAATGGTACCAATCACAATCATGGGGAATGCCACCACCAAGGTAGCAGTACCCTTACAAGCAACTAAATCCATACGGGTACTATGTTTAGCAACCTATTTATCCAAGAAGTTCTACAAGTCATACCTCATTTCAGCATCACTCTTTCCCTCTAGAGTATGACTGAACACATTCATCATCTAATTAAGGGGAGAACCCATATCCATACCACCCTCTACATCCATCTACACACACACCTCCTCCTTCAACCCAGTTACCTCTTGCTCCATCCATGCAGGGTGAGATTCCTCCACAACAGCAATAATGAAATGTTGTGAGGGCTATACATTCACAAGCAACTTTCCAACTGAGTGGTTTGGACAATCAATATAGAAAAAGATCTTTCTTCTAACCTAGCAGTCCTCTTCAACCCTCACAACCTAGTCTGACTGATCATCTCACATCTTCAACACCCTCATCTTCTACATCAAATACCTTCAAGTGCCATTCAAACCAAGTGCCACCTTGGATTCGCACTATGATGCTAATTCATGTTATTTCTAACTGGATCAAGGCTAACAATCTTCCCACACTTATAGATTACTAGACATGAGCCATGTAAGTCTCTTCTTAACTCTGGTTTTGGAGTTAATCTCATCTCCCATGACATGTATAAGGCCTAGAACCTACCACCTCTTAAGAAGAGCAACATCCATCTAGAATTGGCAGATTAGTCAATTACTATCCCTTTGGGATTAGTAGAGGACATTGTGACCATAGTTTGTGAGTTGTCCTATCCTACTAATTCCCTGGTGATCAAGGTTAACAACTACAAAAGTGAATTTCCCATCATTATGGGAAGAGGTTGGTTAAGCACGGTTAATGCACATATGGGCATAAGGGACCTATCTCTAGAAATATGCAAAGAAAATGAATTGGACAAATAGAGAAGAAACATATTCCATGCATCACATACAATAATAATGGGTGCAATTTCATGCAAAATATTTGGTCCATCACTAGTACATACATTAAAGCATGTAAACAGTGTACACAACAAATCAATATTCAAAGGTGTTTGTACATAGCAACCACAAAAAAGGAGGGCACCTAGTGGCTGATAGCTGACCCAGATAGTAGCACATTATGCATGGAACCAACTGAGAGCCTAACATGTGCTTATGCTGAAGGCATGGACAAACTTGAACAAATTCATCCCCAACTCTCTGATGAAAATGATACCTATTAGGAAGAGTTGAAAATTCTTGATAACTTCAAGCAGGAGCCCATAAAGCTAAAAAATTTATAGGTCGGCATGGAATATGCATTTTTAAACAATGGTAAACTAGTCATAATTAATGCCAAACTTGCTCCTTAATGAAAAGAAAATTTATTGAAGGTAGTTAACAAATGGCCAACAGTCTTTGCTTGGTCATATCCTGAGCTAACAGTAATCGATCCAAGGATATGTCAACATCACATTTACACTGACCTAGCCATGAAGCCTAGAAGGTAGTCACAAAGGTAGCTGAACCCCAAATTAAAGCAAATCATCAAAGAGAAAATTGAACAACTTCCCAAGGTAGGGTTCATCTATCCAATCGTGGATAGTGAGTGGGTTAGCCCACTCATAATTGTGCTTAAGAAAGATGGAAAATGGTAGGTCTACATCAACTTTAGGCTATTAAATATGGCAATGTTTAAATATCATTTTTAATTGTCATTTTTGAATCAAGTGTTGGACACCATATCTAGGAATTGTTATTATAGCTTATTGGATGGTTATATTGGCTATAACCAAATCCAAATTGTGCTAGAAGATCAGGCTAAGATAACATTCACGAGTTCCTAGGGGACTTTTGTATGTTGTAAGATGCAATTTGGTTTGTGCAATGCCCCTGCAATATTTCAATGTCTAGTCCTTAGTATTTATAAATAGCAAATTGGTAGTGGTGTGGAAGTCTTCATGGATGACTTTTCCACCTATGGAGCTGCATTTGAGCAAGCCTTGGATTGACTTGAGCAAGTATTGAAGAGATGTGTTGAAACAAACCTACAGCTCAACTGGCAAAAGAGCCATCTCATGGTCCAAGAAGGCATTGTACTAGGGTATTGAATTTCCAAAAAAGGATTGAGGTAGATACAGAAAAGATAAGGGTCATCCAAGGAATAACACGCTAACCAGAGATAGTTAAAGATGTTCAGTCATTCCTTGGACACACTGGCTACTATTGGAGATTCATAGAGAATTTCTCTAAGATCATGAAACCATTAGTAGAACTTACAAAGAAAGATGCACCTTTCATCTAGGCCAAGGAATGTGAACATGCATTCCAATAGTTAAAAGAGAAAATCATAGAAACACTAATCTTACAAGCACCAGACTAGTCCAGACCCTTTCACATCATGACAAATGCATCTAACTATGCCTTGGAAGTAGTGCTCATGTAGATGGACAATAAGAAATGTCCATACTATATTCAATGTGCAAGCCAAAGCATTGAAGGAGCATAGTTAAATTACACCACCATAGAGAAAGAACTAATGACAATGGTTTATTCTCTGAAAAAGTTCAGGCACTATGTGCTTGACTACAAAATATTTGTGCACATGAACCACAGTGCAATCCACTTCCTCATGAACAAGCCAATGGTGAACCCTTGTATCATATAGTGGCTCATGATCTTGCAGGAATTCGATCTCACAATGGTAGATCGAAAAGGGACTGAGAATGTGGTCGCTAACCACCTCTCTTGCTTAATATGGGATAATAAAGAGGAGGAGAGCCTACTCTCTACTCAATTTCTAGACAAACTCCTCTTTACAGAAGTAATAAATGAACAAACACCCATAGAAACAACATGATACAATGGAATCCTCACCTACCTTCTCACTCAAGAGATGCCAAAAGAACTTGACTTTAGACAGAAGAAACAATTTCTTCATTCAGCTAAATACTTTATAGAAATTAATGGGAACCTCTATAAGGTGTGTGTCGATGGCCTGATTTGTTGGTGTGTCCCTAATGAAGATTAACTATGCATTCTCTAGGATGCTCACGAAGGGCCTTATGAAGGACACTATGTAAGGAGACACATAGCCATAGAAATCCTAATGGTAGGATACTATTGGCCTACAATCTTCAAGGATGCCCACCAGTTTATCCAATCTTGTGAATATTGTTAATGAGATGGGGGGATGACCACTCTCATGGAAGGTTCTTAATAGTGGATTCAATGACTAGAACATTTTGATATATGGGGTATTAACTTCATGGGTTCCATCACACCCATTTCCAATAGAAAGGCATATATTATCATAGCATTTGACTACTACACAAAATGGGTAGAAGAAATAGCCATTACTGATTGTACATCATCCACTACTACTAGATTTATACAACAAAATATTGTAAATGGGTTTGGGGTGCCACATTCACTAATTTCTGAAAATGGAACTCATTTCACAGGTGCCACTTTTAGAAAGTTAATGTAATTCTTGGGGGTTGAACATAAATTAAGAACACCCTACCATCCCCGAGCCAACAGTCAAGTAAAGGTAACCAACCAAGAGATCACAAAAATACTAACACAGACCATTAGCAAATATAAGAAAGATTGGAGTAAAAAACTTAACGATGCCTCTAGGCTTACCATTTAATATGGAAACTTACTATTGGCTACTCTCCTTATGAGTTAGTGTATAGAAAACTTCCAATGCTTCCAATCCAGTCCAAGCTCTATACACTTTCAATAGCCTGTGATCTAAATTTTAACCTAAGTCTAGCATAGAAAGAGAGATTGATCAACCTTAATGTGCTAGATGAAAATCAATTAGTGGCCCTATCTCTGAATGAGGTGTACAATGCATTCAATAAGCAACATCATGACCTCAAAATAAGGAAAGTAAAACTTCAACCAAGAGATAAGATTCTCTATTGGAACCCCACACATGTACCCCAAAAGGAAAAATTTCAAATGTTGTGGGAGGGACATTATATAATTGATCAACCTTTTTCCTCTAGGGCCATGTTAATCTACAAACTTGAAAGCCCAAATAAAAAGCAGTTGGTCAACATCCAACAAGTAAAATCTTTCCTTGAACCAAGATAGGCCAGTTCAACTACCATCTCAATAGATGGACAACCACATTCCATTTTTTGGATCTCCTCCTTCCAACTCAGTCATGGGAGAGATGGCCATCTATGCTAACAATTCATATGGCTTCTTAATTTTTCTATTTTTTGTTTTTCACATTTTTTATTTTTATAATGTATTTATTTTACAAATTTTAGATTTTTAGATTTTTCTAATTTTACACCATCGTTAGTACCTTTGAGCTTTTCTTAATTATTCTACACTTTCTTGTATATTTTATTTATTTATTTTGTTTTGTTTTGTTCAATTGTGATATTTTCTCGCTTTGCTAATAAAATTGCTTTATTACCACATGACATAGTGCTGCTATTGCTATTTACTAATGATGATTTGTGCTTAATGTTGTGATTGTCGATGTCTAGTTTCTATTTTTGAATTCTAATATCTAATGACTTTGCCATGGTTTATTTTTCATGGAACAGGCAGTGAGTCCACATCATCTGCCCATCTAATACTCTATGGTTTTCCTTGTTTTGGGAATTTGAGGTCCCTTCCATTAAAGAAAACTTTTAATCAATTGGTAACCTTAGTAGTTTTGGAATTAGGAAGGATTCAAAGGTTTGTAAAGGGCGTGACTTCAAGGAGACTCAATACTCTTTATACTCTTCTACTTGCTTAAGTGCTTAAGTGTTTTTCATGGACTTCTTACTGTTGCATTTCAACCACTAATAGGAAGTCAAATAAAGTCTTTGCATGGTGTGGTTTTCATCTAGAAATTCAAAAGAAAAAAAAATGATGGAAATTCAAAGCATAACCCTTAGATACAATAAACGAATAAGTCTTTACATGGTGTGGTCCCCATCCAAAAAATTCAACAAAAAACATGATGGAAATTCAAAGCACACCCATTAGACAAATAAATTGACTCAAGTACTAGTTATGGAACTAGAAAGACATGCACCCATTCCTAAAGGTCCCCTCTAACTAAGGTCCTCTCTCACTTCCTACGTTTCTCTTTTGTTCTCTTTATGAAATAGTGGTTGTTTTGTGGAGGCACTCTCATGTCTTGTGTAAGTGAACTAGTCTTAGAGTGATGATGCAAAGTCATCGAACACAGCTAATTTTGGTTTGGACTAAGGATGGATCTTCTCAGGTCATTTTAAACACAAATTCCACAAGAGACTTCTTATGACCTCAATTTGGAATTCCATTCCACCTTCTCTATCATCCATCCATGTTACCATAACTCACCTCACTACCGTGTTCTATATTATGCTTCATGTCTTGGTTTGATGTGTTCGAATTCTTGGGTAGATTCTTTTTGGTTGGTCCTTAACTTTTCATGACCATTAATCAACTGTGGGGCCCATGGACTCCTTAGTTGAGGTTATGAAAGGGCAACAAGAGCATGAGCCTACTATGGGGAGGACCCACTTGCATAGCTCTTGGTTTGATTAGTTAAGGTTCCTTACCTTAGACATTGCTACAATCCTATCATTCATATATTTCATTGTGTATTTCACTCAATGCTCCTCAACCTTTTATTTCATTCATCCCCTAAATTATTTTTTCTCCATTTTTCCAAATTTATGAGTTCCACCATCCTATTCTCATATTTTCATACTGTTCTTGGCCTTTTGAGCTTTCATTTGACCCTAATTTCATTCAAAAACTCTTTGTATTTTTCAAGTTTGATCAAAGTCAACAATCATCTATGGTGGTCAATAGCTACATCGACGAGGCCTCATTGACACATTGCAAAAATCCTATATATACCACCACACACTTAGAAATTTTGGTCATTTTCCTCATAACACATGGGGATTTTTTGCCATTTTTCAAAGCCCTTAACTTTCCAACCATTTGTCCAAATCACTCCATTTTTTGATCCTGCACTTACTGGAGGTAAGATCTTTATTGTGGGGGCCACAAACCTTAAGGTTTCCAATGAAAAATAGATGAAATTTTTTGGAAATTTTTTCTAACTCCCCAAAGGATTAATAACCTTAACAATATACGAACATCAATTTTTTTGAAAAGCTAGCCCTTTCAACAATCTCCGAGATGAATTATTAGCAATAGCACATAACTAAATAATAATTGGAATAATTAAATAAACCATAATCACAACTTAGCCAAGTGTAACTATCCTTAAGAGATAAAGGTATCCTAATTGCTTTAAGTTAAATAACAATTGCTAACCCATGGTCTCATTTTGATTACAAATGACACCAAAACAGAAATGCCTATAGGAAGGAGAACCCTCTCAACCAAGGGAAAAGTGTCCTAGAGCTGGAAGGGGCCAACAAGAACAAGCCCAAGAATTACCAGAGGCAACCCATGCAACAGGACCTCTTTGCGAGGAGCCTGAAGTGGAATATTTTCAACAGATTCTAGAAGAAGAAGTGCCCACAGAATAATCATAGTGAGGAGAAGTGCTTGGACCCACACCAAGGCTTGAAGTCACTTTGACTCATGCCTACCTTGACATTATCAGGTTCCAAGAAATTCAATGATCAGTCCTCCAAGAGATCAAATTTGGGCCATTCTTAAAGAAAGCACTAGCAGATGTCAAGACTCAACTACAAACCTCTTTCATGTGGCCAATCATCACATCCAGTGGGAAGTGGTACATGGAAGAGACATATCTCTTCTGGAGCAACAGAAGGTCAGGGTCAACTCTCAAGATCAAGGAAATTCAAGTGTTCTACTCAGCTAAAGCTATTGTGTAGGCACAGGGGTTACCTGACACTGGAACATAGTTAGAAAAACTATTAATGAAAGGTGATCCTAAGGCCAAGAAGGATTGGACCTAGCAGTGCTATGAGGTTGACCATAAGGAGTACGACACACTCACACTGGTGGAGCAAATCTATTTCAAAATTGTGGCCTATCACCTCAATCCAATGGTGAGGCCAAGCAAGGTGACCGCTTTCTCCACCCAAGCATGGACAGCTCGAAGTGAAAAATTTCTTGTCAACCTTTTACAAATTATCTATTTGAAGATTGAACAGTGCTTTAAGGAAAATAAACCTGAAAGAAAAAACCTACCCTTTCCATGCCTCATCCAAAAATTTTGCAAAAGGGTAGGTATTGTCCACCACTCTAATGATACAGTCAAGCATACTCCTTTGGCCTCATGGTCTGAGATTATGAAAGACAAGATGCCAATGATAACTCAAAAAGATGAGCAGTCGCAACCACCACCCACTCAAGAAACAACATCAGAGGCCTGCATAGCCATTTAGTGCTTACAAAAAATCCAAGAACATCTCTTGAGTGAACAAGAGTAATATGTAGGAATGAGTGGAGTAGATCCATCTATATAATATCTAGCAATGAGTCACTTTAATGAGGTGATTTGAATAGTTAGCAAGATGGAGAGGGGTGGACCAATTTTCTTTGCCTAACAAACAAAGTTGCCTATGAGGTCAGATTTCAATGCTTGGAAGGTGATAGTGTCATTATCTCAATACCATTTATTTTCAAAAATTTCTAGGAATGCCACCACTTTCTCAGTGCATTTGGATAAAGGAAAGGGATAGTCATCCTAGTGATGTAGCACCAAAGGTAGGAAATAGTGATTGAAGCTATTGTTGACCATGTCATTGAGCACTAAATGCACCCATGGCATCTATACTAGATATATCTACACTTTGAGACATGTAGATATCTATAGGCATGGTTAGCAGGAAGTTGAATAGAATCCAACATGAAGAATTGCTAGATCAACTAGTCAGGATCATGCAATCGATTCCAAACATCTTCAATTTTTCCAAAAACATCACCACAACCCAATCAGAGCTATTGAAAGCAAGGGGAAAGTGCATCATCTTGAAGGGACAACTCAAAACAACTCAAGAACAAAATCAACGCTTGGCCATGGAGGTTGCCAAACTACATGCCTACCTTGCTAACCCTATGATCCTCAACCCAACAACAACCAGAGATAAATCTTTTCAATAGCTTCAAGAATAATTTAGAAATGCTAAGGAGGAGGAAATAATAATAATCTTTAACTATTCCATAGCAAAAGCAAATCCACACTCAATTCAAAAGGACTTGGCTCAGATGCACTAGGAGAACAAGACTTTGACTACATAGAATCATCACCTATGTAATGTTAATGCCCAGAAGGAACAGATGCAAGAATATATTCATCAACAGTAAGAGCAACTTGCCAGGGTGAACACTGAGTTAAGGAGATTGGCCAAAGAGGATCGAAATCTATCAATGGAAGAAGTTTGTGCCTTGTGCTAGAAGTTTTCCATCAAGATCACAACCTAGAAGAATGAGGTCCTCAAGTATGAAAAAGTGAAAAATCACTATAGGAACCAGGTTGGCCTATAGAATGAAGTTAATGAGAAATACATCCAATTAGCAAAAAAAATGACACCCTCTAGTAACTCCAATAAGGAAAAGAAGTTTGGCAATCCATTGTTGATGGGATTGACACCTACAACAAGGTAAAGAATTGACTAAAGGAGTTGCAAATAGAAGATATGATAGAATATATGGAGTTGGCCAATCTTTGTTATGCAAACTTGGCAATGCTAACTACCGAATGGCTATAGTCAGAGTTGGAGAAATAAGTGGCTAGCTCATATTTGTTATACAAGGCAAAGTTCAAGCACCATAAAGACACCAAGCAAAAGCTTGAGACTATAAACACTGAACTCAAAGTTCTCAGAGCATAGTTCACAAACTAATGATCAACTACTAAGAACCTAGCCAAATGAATGAATGGTTACTAGGAGCTGAAGGACACAATCAGAGCATTCAAAATTGAATGAAAAAAGTTCGCTACTTGGTTCATCAATGCTAAGGAGTTGTTTCTAGTAATCCTATGTCCTTGGGATGTGCCCATCCCAACCTACATTGGAAAAGCTGCATGGACTGTGCATGATCCTAGAAGTAAGGTGAAGAAAATGAAAGCACTGCTGGATGCTTTCGGCCTCCTACCATAAGTTGTAGCAGTAGTAGGACAGCCATAACCACTGCAACCACCACCCATGCATGAAGCCAGTGAAGGTCCCTCGAAACCTCAAGAGCCATCACCACCTAGGACCATTTGATCTTCTCCATCATACTTCATACCATCAAGGAACATGTTGTCCATTTTTGAAGAGTCATGTCATGGTGTTCAATTTTGTGTATTGAACACCTTCATTTTTTGTAATGTGTTAATCCATACACCCAGGCACTCCATTTTTTGTCAAATTAGTCAATCATTATTTTGAGAAAAGTCAATTAATAATTCCATACCTTCCTAATTTTGTAAAATAACTTAAGGAGAAGTTTTTATTCAATTGTGGGGGTATGATGAGTCATAGTTCAATTGGCTGCATCAACGAGACCTCGTCAACACATCGTATCATGCATCGATGAAGCCCCATCAATGTAGTGTCTACATTCAACTATAAATATGAGCCCACCAGCTACATTTATGGTAATAGATATTTTTCAATAGTGAAGCTCTTACAGTTTTTTTAATTAAGAGTTATAATTTTCCTCCCGAGTGCCTACAGCAGGAGTCATTAAATGTATAAATCTTTATTCGAGCATTGTTGTACTTGAGCACAACAGTGTGTAGCCATAAAGATGAGCTTTCTGATAAACCTTGTAGCACTTTGAATATATTAAATATTTTTTTATGCATCTAATGTTTACAATTAATTATTTAATTCTTTCAATTATTTATTAAACATTTCTATTAATTAAGTTAATGAAGCAATTTAGCAAGATAGATTAAACACATAAGTACGATCACTTTGAGCGTAACATGTATTCACTTGGTAATCCTAGTAGTGTTATTGCTTGGTATGCCTAGTAGCATAGCACTTGGTAACCCAATAGTGGATACATGGGTTCAGGACATGTGTGGAAGGTAGGACCAGATGCTTATGTTAGGACTAGTTAGACACTAGTTAATTAGTTAATTTAAATTAGTTAATCTAATTACTTTTATCTCCCTTTGAACACCAAACCATAAAATAAAAAATGATAAAAATTAGATGCCTCAATTACACTTAACCATGCCAGTGTACATCACAAGTGTAATTGGGAAGACAACAATTGACCTTAAGGCAAAGATTCACTTCCTAGAATACTAGTGCACCGAAAACTACAAAGTCCGTAAAATTTGACCAAATCGCACATGAATGCTTGTGATTTGTATGGTTGGGCAGAGGGGTACATCGCTGCTCATCACCAAGATATCATGAAAAGGTTATACTACATTGTACTAAGGTGTCCATGATAAAAAAATGGAACTATAAAGTAAAATTATCCTATTGAGTTCTAATATTTATTAGTTTCAATGTTATTCGAGGGTATTTATTCAATAATCAAGTAGCTTAAATACATTTTTAAAATAATAAATGATAATATTTTAAATAATTTATATAAAATTTTACTTGTAATATATTATTCATGTATAAAAAATGAATTACGCAATATTCCAATCAAGAATTTTGTTTATTTTCTACCACTTCTAGTAGTCATAGCTTACATAATTTCTTTGTTGAACAACTTTCCATTTCTAGTTTTCACTCTAAGATGACAAGGTTACATGTAGCCAATGAGAGGTGGCTCATGTGGTTAGCTAATTATTTGACGAGTATTTGCATGCCACAAGTTGCCTCTCCAAGTCACACTTGAGGTATCCTTATATTCCTATGTAATGTATCATGTTTGTTAGGGTTTTAACACCCCCATATTTTGACTATCAATGTTTGTATCATGTACGTATATAATATCATATCTATTAAAGTTACCTCTTCTAATGTTTTCACAATAATATTGGTGCTTCTTTTAATTTTCAACCTTCTTTAATCTTTGTACAATAACCCTTTTTTTTCTTCTATTTTACAAACTTATTGAGTATTTGTGATCACACCTAAATTTTCAATGTCTTATTTTTTGTAGCCATATCTCTATATCTAACTACCTTTGGTGGAGAACTTATTAATAAGTTTAATACTTTGATAGTATGTTAGAAACTATTACATTACATCAACTTCAAATCATAGTATGTTAGCATTTAACAATAATATTCCATATTGTATTCTTAATTTTGATTTTAAATTTACACTCAAAAAAATCTATTTTAATAAATACTTTATTGAAGATTCATCATTGTCTCATACTATGCATCTATATAGGATTACAAGCTTTGTAGAAATTTTTTCTATCTCTAATGCCAAAATATTTTTTGATAAAAGTTTATCATAATTAACCACATAGCAACTTAATAGAAAGATCCAAGTTTGTCACTATTTCCCTTTATTACCCTCTCACATGTGTAGCAGTATTCATTTTCTTTTTCATTTGAATGGTCTTTCATTGACACATGTATTTATCATGTGTATGATAAGAAGGAACCTTAGCCAAAAGTCTATTTTTCATTTTAATTGCATATTATCTTTTCACTTAGTTGTGCAGTCATATTCAAAGTGATGAATCACCGTTTGGGTACATCGACACATCCCTATCGACATGTACCCATTGACGCATGGGGAGATGCATCAATGAAATGTCTATGTCTACCTATATAAATGCATGTACCCACCGCATTTATGGCATCATTCATTTAGTAGCTGATGAAGTTCTTATAGTTTTCTTTCCCAATAGTTAGAATATTTTCTAATTGCTTGTAGTAGGTGTCAAGAAGTATAAAAATCCTTATTCGAACACTAATGTAATTGGACACCTTAGTGTAATGGCAATAAAAATGAGCTTCTTGATCAACCTTATAGCATTTTGAATTAGCTTAATATTTACTTTAATTCACTTTATTATTCATGCAATTTACTTCAATGTCTTTAGTTAATTAAATAAGATTAATTAATATGCATAAGTATGACCACCTTGAACATAATGTTAACACTTGGTAATCCCAGTAGTGCTAGCACTTGGTAACCCAGCAACATTATAACGTGTTTAGGATGTGTACAAAAGGTGGGACTGGATACTTGTATTGGGAATTAGCTTAAGGCATTAGATAGTTTACTAGATTAATTAATTCTTAATTACTTTGTTTTACACTTAGGATAAAATAGATAAAACATGTAAAATTATACAAACCATGTGCCTTGGTCACACTTAACCACATGATTGTACCCATACAAGTGGGACTAAGAAGACAATGATCACATCCCTATATTCACTATCCTAGTTAATGTGCATTTAAAGAACTAAAGTCTATGGAATTTGATCGGATTGTGTGTGAATGCTTGTAATTCGTATGGTTGGATGTAAGGTATACTCGTCACTCATCATTGGTGTTGTTTTTGAGGATTTTAGCTAGATACGTGCGCTACCTAGAAAATTAGTGAAATTATTCAATGATGTTGTATCAAACCCTAAAGTCAAAATCATTAGGGCAATAATAATAACACATGCACACTATTTTTCTTAAGCACTAACATGGCTTCTCCTCACAAGGAAAACTCTTCATCATTTGTAAGTAGACCAAATCAGCAATAATAAGAAGGCCACAAGATGCCAATGTCACAATAGTTCAAAGTGGTCTACACTCATATGGATGAGTACACTCCAAACTTCACCTTCATCCTACATCAAGATGAGGAGATACGTTAGAGGGACATGGAAGGCAACATTGTGTTGCCTCCCGATCGGTTTGTTCCTACAATGTCACTCAACAATCTCATCAAATTGGGCATTGCATGACTCAATTCTGAGTATGAAGTACAAGGTCATGATTATTAGGATTATCATCCTACATATGTAGAAAAGAAAAGAGATCAAAAGATGGATGCTCAATATGAGGCCATAAAAGGCCAAAGGGGCCTACCCACTTGTTCCTACAGACATAAAAAGAAGGGAAGGACTTCTTTTTGGGGAGCTCTCAATACACTGATTCTCCTCCTCTCTTTGATGAGGAGATCCTTAACCAGCAAATATAGTTAACTATAACCAATCCTGGTTTTGGGAACAATGGATCCCATGATTAGAGAACCTTGAAAGGGGGCAACCAGGGCAAGATCAAGGACAAGCACCAAGGCAAGGACAAACATGGTGACTGTGGTAGGGACCAAAGAAGAGGAAGTAGTAGACACTGCACTAGTGGTGGCTCCCTTTCCTCTTCACTTTCTTCATCCTCATCATCTTCCTGCTCCAACTCCAACCAAAGCCACAGAGACAATCAAAATCATGATGGAGGTAAATGATGGGATCGGGATGAACATTGATCCTACCATAATGTAGAGTCTGTAGGCATGAGTAGTAGGGAGATGATCAAAATAAACAAAGAAGGGACATTAGGGATCATCATAGGCATCATGGCCATGATAGGGGCCACTGTGATCACTATGACTATGACAAGCCCATGCTTGCTACCAGAAACATGCTTTACACTGTAGAGGCTGTAAGGATCCCAATAAGTCACATGAAAGATAACTGAATCATATAGCTAGATATGAATAATATTCCCAAGTTCGAGGGGTGATATAATTCAGATTCACAAAACCACTTGCAAGAATTTCACGATGCTTGTGCCTTATAGAACATGGAAAATGAATGGAAAAAATTGAAGTTGTTTCCCAAGACACTCATCAAGGAAGCTAAAAGTTGGTACTAGTTCTTGGAACTAGAATCCGTTCAAAGGTGGAGTGCAATATTAGAATTATTTAATGACAAGTAGCCGATGTACTCTCATGTGTCCAACTTGAGAAAATAGATCCAAGGATGGAAATAAGGAACTCATGAATCCTTGGATGCATCCATGGGTAGGTACTACTCTTTATTGCATCAATGTCCAAGCCATGGCTATTCTCAAAGGGATTAGCTATAGCATAAAATAAATGGGCTCCAAACTTAAACAAGGAGAACTCTTGGTGTCTATGCCCAAGGGAAGAATTTAGAGATAAGGGTCCATCAAATCCAAAGCCTCATTAAGTAGGTAGCTAAGGAAGAAGGTGAGCTAAGAAAAAGAGAAAGTACCAAAGAGTACAACAAGGACCCCTGTCTTTGCAAGAAAGATGTCCATTTTTGTAATAGTGAGGAGGAGGCACCACTTGATAAAGTGATGCAACAAAAAACCTTACAAATACAAAAATTTGTATCTAAAATCAACTAAGGTTGATAAAATGTGAAAATTCTTAGATAAAAAATTCCAAACTACTTTGAAAATTGCTAAGGAAAATGAGACCAAGAAGGTAGTAAATGTGAAAGAAGGAAGAAAAAGAAAGCTAAACATGCCCATCATAAGGGTAAGGGCAAAGTTGTTGCAGTAGATGAGGTTTTGATTTCTAAAATAGATGATGATTGGTATGACATTTATTAATATGAACATCCTAAGGGATGTTTTCCAATTGTGTCACACTTGCAAGAATCTAAGATATATGCATTGAATCCTAGATTGGCCAAATGGAAAGCACCCATGAGGTTGCCTTATTCCCAAGGTAGCTATCAACTACTAACAATCCTACTATCTGAGTGAAGTACCATCTCAACCTCATGAGTAGTATCAGTAGTGACAACATCCACAGTCATGGGGGATGCCACCACCAAGGTAATAGTAATCTTACCACCAGCCATATCTATATGGGTACTATGTTCAGTAACCTATTTCTCCACGGGACTCTTCCAATCATGCTTCCTTCTAACATCACTACTACCCTCCTAAGTATTACAAGGTACCATCTCCAAGGGGGAATTCCTTATTTTCTTATTACCCTCCTCATCATTTCACTCATGCACCTTCACCTACAACTCCTCTTCCACCTGCTCCATCTATGCAGGGAGAAATACAAGCCCAACCATAGCAAAGAAACACCACAAGGGCTATAAACTTATAGCTAGTTCCTCAACCAAGTGGTTCTGACACTAAGCCTTGAAAAAAACCATTCTTTAGAACCAACAGTCCAACAAAGCCCTTACAAACACCTATGGCTAATGACCCTGATTCTCCTACATCCTCTGAAATATCTTTTGAGAACCCTTCAAACCAAAATGCTCCCAAAGTACATAATGTAATGTTGACTCACATGGTCGCTAATTAGATTAAGGTTGGCCACCTTCCTAAGAAGAGATCTAATCCTAGAAGTCCCGTCATCTATTTGCAGATTGTAGGAAATGAACCTTACAAGGCTCTTCTGAACTCAGGTTCTATAGTTAACTTAATATCACAAGAAATGTACAAAGCCTAGAACTTACCTCTACTCCAAAAGAGAAACATCTACTTAGAGTTGGAAAATTAATCCATCATTGTTCCCTTGGGATTGGTAGAGGACATTGTAACCACTGTTTGTGGGTGATCTTATCCTATTGACTTCCTGGTGATCTAAGTGAATAATTGCAAAGGAGAATTCCCTATCATTATGGGAAGAGTGTGGCTAAGTACCATTGATGCAAGGTTAGGAATAAGAGACCTCTCCTTGAAAATCTCCAAGGAGAATGAATTTGGCAAGATCAATAAGAAGCATGTTCCATGCATCACGTACCATTCAAAGCATAATACTTAAAGCATGCAGGTAATGTGCAAACATCATAGAAATCCAATGATGCCTATACATAGTAGCCACAAAATAGGAGGAAACCTAGTGGCTGACAGTTGAAATAGATAGTAGCTTAACCCAATGCATGGAATCCACAAAGAGCCTTACAAGCTATTATGTAGAAAGCATGGACCAACTAGAGTGAATCCATCACCAACTCTTAGTAGAATAAGGTGAAATCAATTAGGGAGAGTTGGAAATCCCTAAAACATTCAAGCAAAAGCCCCTTGATCTAAAAGCTTTACTCGCTAGAAAAGAATATGCTTTTCTAACAAATGGCAAGTCAGTTATCATCAATGCTAATCTTTCTCCCTTATAGAAAAAGAAACTATTGAAAGTTGTTAACAAATGGCCAATAGCCTTTGCTTGGCTATATCCTAAGCTCATTGGAATCAATCCTAGGATATGCCAGCATAGGATCTATACAGACTTCTCCATAAAACCAAAAAGACAATAATAGAGGAGATTGAATCCCAAGATCAAGCAAATTATCAAGGAAGAAATTGAACTCCTAAAGGTAGGATTCATTTATTCCATTGCTGATAGAGAGTGCATTAGCCCACTTGTGATCATGCTAAAGAAAGATGGGAAATGGAGGGTTTGCATAGATTTAAGCTGTTGAATATGGCAACATACAAAGATCACCTTCCTTTGCCATTTGTGGATCAAGTGTTGGATACCATTGCAAGGCATTGCTACTATAGCTTTCTGGATGATTATAGCAACTATAACCAAATCCAGATTGCACTAGAGAATCTAGCCAAAATAACATTCATGAGTCCCTGGGGGACTTTTGCATATTGAAAGATGTTCTTTGGCCTATGCAATGCTCCTAATACTTTCCAACACTTGGTCCTTAGAATCTTTCAATAGTAAATTAGTAGTGGGGTAGAAGTCTTTATGGATGACTTCTCCACCTATGGGGCTACGTTTGAGTAAGCCTTGGACCATCTTGAGCAAGTGCTGAAAAGGTGTGTGAAGACTAACCATAGGCTCAACTAGTAGAAAATCCATTTGATGGTCCAAGAAGGCATTGTATTGGAGCATGAAATTTCATAGAAAATGATTGAAATAGACCCTAAAAAGATAAGGGTCATCCAAGAAATAACTCAACAACTAGAAACTATTAAAGGTGTGCAATCATTCCTTGGACATACTAGTTATTATTGATGCTTCATTAAGAACTTTTCTAAGATTTCCAAACCATTGGTAGAGCTTACAAAGAAGGATGCTTCATTTTTTTGGACCAAGGAATGTGAGCATGCATTCCAATACCTCAAGTATAAGCTCATAGAAATACTAATCCTATGAGCACCAAGTTGGTCTAGATCCTTCCACATCATGAAAAATGCATGTAACTATGCATTGGGAGTCGTACTTACACAGTTGGATGATCAGAAATGTTCCTATTATGTCCACTATGCTAGTAGGAGCATTATGGGTGCACAACTAAACTACACCACCACTAAAAAAGAACTCATGATAGTGGTGTATGCTTTGGATAAATTCAAGTACTATGTGCTTGGATATAAGGTGTTTGTGCACATAGACCACAGTGCTATCAAGTTCCCCATGAATAAACCAATAGTGAGCCCTCATGTTATATGATGGCTAGTGAGCTAACAATAATTTGATCTTATAATTATGGATAGAAAGGGAACTAAGAACGTGGTAGCTGACCACTTGTCTCAGTTACAATGGAATAACAAGGAGAAGTAGAGCCCACTCTTAGAACAATTTCTTGATGAACCTCTGTGTTGGTGTTGTAAACAAACAGGTTCCCAAGGATATCAATTGGTACAAGGACATCCTATCCCATCTACTCACTCAAGAGCTACCATAGGAGTGGGATCACAAGAAGAAACAACAATTTCATCACTAGGCCAAACACTTCATGGTGATCAACAATAACCTTTACAAGGTTTGCATGGATGGCCTAGTCTGATGGTATGTCCCTAATGTAGATTAACTCAAAGTCCTCTAGGATGCACACAAGGATCCTTGTGGGGGCCACTATGCTAGAAGGTAAATGACCATTAAGATCCTCATGGCAAGATACTATTAGCCAACACTTTTCAAGGATTCCCATTACTTTGTCCACTCCTGTGATCAATGCCAACATGATGAAGGAATGACTACTCATATGGAAGGGTCCCAATAGTGGATCCAATCACTAGAGCCTTTCGATCTCTAGGAAACTGATTTTATGGGGTCCATCAATCCCATGTCCAATGGGAAGGCATACATATCGTCATTGTTGACTACTGCACAAAATGAGTAAAAGCTACAATTGTCATCGACTATACATCTTTTACAACAACCCAGTTTGTACAAAAATACATTACAAATAGGTTTGTTGTGCCATGTACACTTATTTCAGATAATGGAACACATTTTACATGCACTACATTTTTGAAAAATCATGCAATGCTTAGGGGCTGAGCATAAATTAACAACTCCCTACCACCCCCAATCCAATGGTCAATTTGAAGTCACAAATAGGAAGATAACCAAGAAACTAACCCAAGCTATTAGTAAATATAGGAGGGATTACAGCTCTAAACTCAACAATGCTCTTTGGGCCTATCGCTCCACATGGAAACTTCCTATTGGTATTCTCCCTATGAGCTCATGTACAGAAGGCTTCCAACAATTCCCATCTAAGCGAAACTCCATACATTATCAACTTCATGTGACCTCAGCCTAGACCTAAGCCTAGCACAAAAATAATAATTAATGAATCTCAACATGCTAGATAAGAACTAACTAGTCGCCTTGTCATCTAACAAAGTGCATAAGGCATACAAAAAATAACAACATGACCTTAGGATTAGGAAGGTGAAATTCCAACCAGGAGATAAGGTGCTCTATTGGAATCCCATGCATGTACCTCAACACACTATGTTTCAAATGTTATGGGACGATCTTTATATCATCTATGAAACCTTTCCATCAAGGGCCATGCTAATTTACCAACCTAAAAGCCCAAACAAGAAACTGTTAGTCAACACACAACAAATAAAGCTTTTCCTAGAACCCAAAATAACTAGTAGCACCAACACCAACAAATGGAAATGCATGCTCAATATTTTGAATCTCCTCTTTCCAGCTCAGTCATAGGGGAGATTGCCATCCATGCTAATATTAAACAAAGTGGCTCCTTATTTTTTAACTTTTTTGTTTTACATCATTTTTAGTATGTTTTCCATTACTCTAAGTCTTTTTGATTTTTGTATATTTTTCCTTATTTTGGTTATTTAAATTTTTCTTATGTTCTATGTTTTTTCTTTATTTCCATCAAGGCTTGGTACAAGCTACAACTACTACAATGGTGGTTTAGAGTTTATCAATTATTTGAGTGCAAATGGCTAAATTTCATGTTCAAATTTTGATGTTTACCAATGGACCATTGATTCTTTTCATGTTAATAGGTAGTTAGACCATGTCATCCATCACTTCGCTCAATTCTATGGTGCTTCCTCATTTTGGAAATATGAGGTCCCTTATTAATAAAAACCTTATAATGAACTAGTGACCTTTGTACTTTCCAAACTTGGGATGAATTAAGTGGATGGGAAAGGATGTGACTTCAGAGGAAATTGTCACTTTTGTACACCCTTTAAGTTACATGAATTTTTCCATGGACTTCTCATCATTCTGCTACCAACCAATCATAGGAAGCAAAGTCTTTGCATAGTGTGGTTCCCGTACAGAAAAAAATAAACAAAAAATAAGAATGAGAATTCAAAGCACAGTCCTTAAACACAATAATGGGCTGCAAGCACTAGTTATGGGGCTAGAAAGACATGTTACCCATGCTTTAAGGCACTCCTCTAACTAAGGCCCTCTTCACTTCCTTCTTATCTTTTATTCTTCTTTAGGGATGGTGAGTGATCAGTGGAGATGTTCTTATTTCTTGGAGGGTGGATTGGTCTAAAGTATTGATGAGAAGTCACTAGAAGTGGATTGGTCTAAATTTGAACTAAGAAAGGGAATTATTAGGTCCTAGTTAATCACATCTTCCATAAGGGACTTCATGTGGCCACCATGGGGACCTCCATTCCATGTTCTCTCTCATCCACCCCTTCTTTCCAGTAACCACCTCACTACCTCTTTTCATGATCGTTCCAATGGATTTATTAGTAAATGGTTGATATTCTTTAATTATTTCCTTGGTGATTTGGTTTTTAACAATTCACAACCATTAATCACTTGTGGGACCCATGAACTCCATCATTTAAAGACATGCAAGGGCATTAAGGGCATGAACCTACTATGGGGAGGACCCACATGCATACTCCCTTGTTGGGATGGTGAAACTCCTTATTCCTTAGCCATTTTACTTTAGAGATCTCACATTTGTCACCATGATGCATCCAGTTTTGCACTCCTTGATCAATAATCTCCAAGTCAAATCTTCTTTTTTGTGCATATTCTTGTCCTCTTCGAGCATTCCATCATGTTGACTTTTCTAGCTTCCTCTGGACTTTAATTTTATGTGAAAACTCTTTCTTTTTACTTTGTTTTCTAATGGTAAAAATTTTTCCCTACTGCTATGTCAACATGACCACATCAATACAATGGGCTGTGTCAATGCATCCACATTGATGGAACCTCATCAACACAATATTAAACATCTATATATACCACAAACACTTCGTGAAATTTTTGCCATTTTCTTTCAAATGAGGAGGGATTTTTTGTTGTTTTTAGAGCCTAGAACCTTCCAAAGCCCATAACTTTCACATTGCTTATCCAATTCACTTTGTTCTTCGATCCTACAACTACTAGAGTTGAGATTTACATTATGGGGGCCACAAACCTTAGGTTTTTGATGAAATTTTTCTGAAATTTTTCTAACTCCCACAAGGTTTAACAAATAAAATAATATTAAAAACCACTAACTCATGGAAGTTAAACCTTTTGAATGAACTCTGGTAATTATCAAAATAAAATAATATTAAAATAATCAATCCACAATAATCACAACTTAGCCTAAGTGTAGCTATTCAAAGGAGACAAGGTATCAAAATATCTTAGTTACACATCAAATGCTAATGTTTGGCTATGTTGGGATTGTAGATGGCATCTAGACTAAGGGACAAACACCTACAAGAGGCAGGACCATCCTAACCAAGGGAAAAGTGGCCTAGAGGAGGAAGGGGCCAACAACAACAATTTCCACAAGAGTAGGCAATAGAAACCCATGCAATGAGACCTCTTTAGGAGGAGCCTGAAGTGGACTTTTTCAATAAATTCCCACTATTGAGACTGAGCAATCATACCGAGATGAGATACGAGGGCCTAGACCGAGCTTAGAAGTCATCTTGACAAAGGTTCAATTCTTTAGGAACTAAACTTTCATTTGTTCTTAGGTTTGGCACCGGAAGAGGTAAAAACCCAACTACAAACCTCTCCCATGTGGTCAATCTTCACTTCCAATGGGGGTTGGTACATGGAAGAGACATATGTCTTCTAGAACAATAGGTAAGCTGGCACCACGATGAAGATAAAGGACATCATTCTACTCTATGGAGTCCATTGTAGAGGCCCTCAGGTTGCAGGATACTAGGGTAACCTTGGTAAAAATATCAACATAGGTAGATCCAAAAGTAAAGAAATAGTGGGTCTAGTAGTGTTATGGATTTGACCACAAGGAATACGACACACTCACTACGGCAAAGAGGGCATACTTCAAAATCATGACCTATCATATCAATTTAATGAAGAGGCCAAGAAAAATCACAGCCTTCTTTTCATGTGCATGTTCTGCTCTAAATGATAAATTCCCTGTCAATCTCACATACCTCATCTATCGAGAGATTGAGAAGTGGTTTCAAAAGAACGAGTGTGGAACGAAGGCACTTTCCATTCCATGCCTCATTTGTAAATTGTGCAAGAGGGGATGCATGGCTTGCTATGCCAATCACACTCTTCATCATGCTTCTACTACCTCTTGAGTAGAGATGATGAAGGATAAGGTGCTTGGTAAGCTACAAGAAGAGGAGCAGCTACCACCACCACCCACAACTTAGGAAACAATGCTGGAGGCTCGTGCTACCATTGAGTGCATGCACAAGCTTCATGAGCAACTCCTGCAATAGTAGCAAGTAGGATTGACCAGTGGTGACCCATCAATCTACTACCTAGCTATGAGCCATCTCAATGAGGTGACCAAAACCATGAGTTGGTTGGAGGAAATTGTGTCATTTTTCTCTACCCAAAGGATGTAGGTGCCCGCAAGGTCAAATCCTAGTTCCTAAGAAGTGATGGTGTCCCTCATAGGATAACAAAAATTCCCAGATATTTTTGAAAATGCCACCACTTTATCAATGCACTTGGAGAAGGGCAATGAAACAACTATCTTAGTGATGTAGCACCAAGGGTAGGAGACAATAGTAGACGTGGTAGCTAATTGTGTAGTCAAAGCACTAAACACTTTTACAACCTTTGTGTTGGATATTGATGTGCTTAGTGATGTGCAAACATATGCAGGAGCAAGTGAAAGGTTTAGCGTAGCCCAACATGAAGAATTGTTAGATCAACTAGTTGGAACTAGGCAACCACTTTCAAAGGTATTTAACCTTCCAAATAACATCATTACCATCTAGTATATGCTATTGGAAGATAGGGGCAAGATCCTTATTTCCAATGCCTGACTTGAGGTACCACATCTAAAAATCAACAATTGGCTACCAAGGTTGCAGAGTTAAGAGCTTGTCTAGTTGATCCAACTATTCTCAACCAGGTCATAACAAGAGATGAAGCTTTCCTATAGCTTTAAAATAAATTGAGAGAGGTTGAGAACATAAAGGATTTGATGATCTTCAAACAGTCCTTAGAAGATGCCACTACCTACAACATTGAAAAAGACTTGTTGAAGGTTTGCCAAGAGAATCTAGTTTTGACATAGGAGAATTATCACCTAGAGAATGTCAAAAAAAAAGAACAAATGATGGAATTTGTGCAATAACAGTAAGAACTACTTTCCAAGGTTAATACAAATTTGAGGAGGTTGGCTGCTAAGAATTGTAATCTCTCGATGGAGGAGGTCCATGCCTTGCACCAAAAAACAACAATTGAGGTAGCCATTGATAAGAACAAGGCATTGAAATTGGAACAAGTAAAGAATCATTACAAGGACCAAGTTGGGCTCCTCAAAGAACTAAATGAAAAAGAGATTCAATTGGTAAAGGAAAAAGTGAACAAGGCCCTCCAGCAGCTCCAACAAGGAGGTGACATATGGTAGCCCATCTTTGATAGACTCAACACATACAACAAAGTAGAAATCCAGCTCAAGGAATTGTAGATCCAGGAGTTGACTAAATACATGGAGTTAGTCAAACTTTGGTATGAAACCCTGGCAATGCTAACTACTCAACAGTTAAGGTTAGAACTTGAAAAGTAAGTGGCTAGCTCATACCTCTTGTACAAGGAAAAGTTTAAGCATCATAAGGAAATGAAGCAAAAGTTAAAAATAGCTAATGTAGAGCTTGAAGTTCTTCACACATGCTTCTTAAATCAACAATCAATTACAAATAACCTAGCCAAGAGGATAAATGACTACCAAGAACTACAAAATTCTATCAAGGCATTCAACATCGAATGCAAATAATTCATTGTTTGGTTCATTAATCTCAAGGAGTTGTTACCAACCATGACCTATATGTGGGATGTTCCCATACAAGCTCACATCAGTGATGTCGCATGGACTATGTATGATCCTTGGAGCAAGGAGGAGAAGATAAAAGATATGCTTGATGCTTTCTATCTTCCACCATATGTCATAGCTACAGCAGGAAAAAAAAACCACCACATCCTCAACCTCAACCACCACATGCACTGGAGGTAGCAAAAGATCCTTTAGCACCTCAAGAGCCTTGACCTCCTAGGACCATTTGATTTTCTTTTCGTCTTCAGCTATCAAAGGAATTCTAGTTATCCATTTTTTATAAAGGTGTTTAATTTTGTTTTCATGAACACCTATTTTTGTAAACATTGTAAATCTATACACTTGGACACTTAACATCAGTTTGCATTAGTCAATCAATCACTAGTTCCATACCTTCCCAAATTTTGTAAGAAGCTTGTTCCTTCTTTTGTTCACTTGAGGACCAGTTTTCAATTAGTCATGGAGGTATGATGAATCATTATTTGGGTGTGTTGACGAGATTATGTCAATGCATCCTTGTCAACACATGGGGAGATGCATTAATGCATATGTGTCGACAAAGTGTCTATTTTTGCCTATATAAATGCATGCACCTATCACATTTATAGCATCGTTCATTTTGTAGCTTAATAAAGTTCTTGCAATTTGCTTTTCCAATAGTTAGAATATATTCTAAGCACCTACAGTAGAAGTCATGAAGTGTACAGATCCTTATTTGAACACTGATGTACTTGCACATCTCAATGTAACAACAATAAAGACAAGCTTTTTGATAAACCTTACAGCACTTGGAATTAGCTTAATATTTACTTTAATGCACTTTATACAAATCATGTGCCTTGGTCACACTTGACCATACGCTTGTACCCATACAAGTGGAACCAATAAGACAATGATCGCATCCCTAGATTCACTATCCTAGTTAATGTGCATTTAGAGAACTAAAGTCTATAGAATTTGACAATTATGCATGAATGCTTGTGATTCATATGGTTGGGCATAGGGTATACTTTCCACTCATCACAAAGCATTTGGTAAAGACCTGTCCTCTAGGGCTTAACATCACGTCCATATACGTGTTCAATGTTATTGCACATCTTCATACTTCTTAAGCGTTTATGGAATTTGGGAATAAGTGACCAAATTATCTAGGTTCATGTACATTCTCACACGTCTTCATACTTCTTATGGAATTTAGGAATAAGGGACCCAATTATCTATGTTCATGTTTTATGTAGATATCATTTTTCTCTAGTAAGTAAAATAAACGACATTCTTTTATTTTACATGTATCCATGTGTCTTTTGATCTAGTGGACTTCTATCGATAATATGGTTACCATTTTATGTTATTTTAAATTTTCCATTTTTTATTTTTTTTTTTGCATTTTCATTTAAAAATGTGTTGTCTATAGCATTTGTATCATCATTTTAGTTACCCATTCTTATCCCATTCATGCATTCATATGTGTTGTAATGTGCAAACATGTATCCTTTGTTAACCTTTTTCTTTAGTTTTTAATTCTTCTTTTTGTTTTTTCATTCTTTGTCCACACATGTATCCTCACTTGTTCTTATGTTATTTGGTAGAACTAAAATTTTATTACTTTTCTACATTAATTTGTTAAACCATTAAATTAAATTAATTTGTCAACATTTTTCTAGGTTAATGTTGTAAGGCACTATCTATGACTACAAGACTCAAGGTAAGGTAAAGCAATAAGGCATTATTTATTATTATAGGACTAAAGGTTAAGGCAAACGAGTTCAATGCATTGCATTGTACCATGACGGCCATGAAAATATATTGGACAAGTAAAGTAAAATTATTCTAATTAGTATTAATATTTTTTAGTATCAATATTGTAAGAACATATGTTTTTCTTAATTGTACTTAGACCCAATATTTGAGAGAAAAATATAATATTGCATTAAAAAATCTATATAATTTTTTCTACTTTGTTAAGTTGATATATAACTTTCATGATACAAATATAATAATCTTCCAATGTAATAAAACCTTAAATTCATCTTTATTTTTTAATCATATCTCTATATCTAAATAGTTTTTGTGAAGAACTTAGTACAAATTTAATACTATGATAGTATGTTAGAAGCTAGTATAGTATGTCAACTTCCAATGCTAGTATCTAAACTTTTAACAACAATATTTTATATAGCATTTTTAGTTTTAATTTGAAATTTACCTAAGAAAAATTATTTTAAAATATTTTAATTTGGTAATAATTATAGATTGAATATGAGTTTTAAAAAGTACTTGTAGATATCTAGTGCCCAACATTTTTTTTTTGTTTTTTTTTTAACTTTCTATTCAAAATAAAAAAAAGCTTTCTCACCTAAGTTTGCACACCACCAATGTTATTCACCTTTGGGCTACCATCATATCTTTTTTTTATTTCCTTGGTCTTAAATTGGATTTTCAACTTCACTCCCACTTACTTTAGGTTTGAACTTTGAATATATGAGCATGTTCACTTATACCACATTTTCAGCTATTAACATCCATGGTACTCCTATGAAGGTTGTGTTTTCCAATTTCAACCTGAATTCTTTGGTAAAGTGTCTTTGTAAAGTTTGTTTCTTGATATAGCACATGAGCAAAAAGTTTTGATTACAAATTCCAGTATTGTTTATCATTTCCTTGAACTATACTTGGATGTCCTTTGTGTTCTAGTACTCTTTTGTCTTTTGTCACATCTTTGAATGGAATATGTCTATATCATGTCTATAATAATAAGAAATCTTGGCCACATGTCTATCTTGCATTTTAAAAAAACCCAATGACCAAATTATTATGGTTGGAAATTCAACATTATATTTCCTCTAAATTAGATATTATTTTCTTAGAAGTAATTTAACCTCATAATTTATAAGTAATGAGCGGCGAGTGTTCCCAACACCTAACTATATGATCTACAAGCATCACGATAGACTATATTGTAATCCATGGATGGGACTAGTGTTGTATTTGAGATAGAAACTTGCTATCTTCCGAGTTAAACATGAGATAGTAGGTTGGTATCTTCCAAGTTACACTCATAATGATCCTTAATATGTATGGCTAAGTATACTTGAGGCACATGATGTTAATGCTATTTGGCTATGAACTAAATTAATCAATAATAAAGAAATTAATTTTTTAATCTAATTAACAATGAAATTAAATCCTAAACTAGCCTATGGGAATGAATTTCTATTCCTAGCTTATTGTATATGTCCTAAACTTACATACCCACTACTAGGATTACCAAGTAAATATGTGTTTACACTTAGAATTGGTCATGCTTACTCCACCAAATTTTATGTGCAAAGAATAGTAAATATTAAGCTACTTACATGTATAATAAATTACATTGAAAGTAAATTTTATTATAAGTCAAAGTGCTACAATGAATGGGAATCA
The DNA here is from genome assembly GCA_015680685.1 of Gnetum montanum. Classification (NCBI taxonomy): domain Eukaryota; kingdom Viridiplantae; phylum Streptophyta; class Gnetopsida; order Gnetales; family Gnetaceae; genus Gnetum; species Gnetum montanum. The sequence goes on along the minus strand of MNCI01000579.1, from coordinate 562,964 downwards.
ATGTCGATGTTATTGTCATTCATGAATTATGTCCAAATATAATCTACTCAAATAAGACATTATACAACTAATTCAAGTTCATGCTATAGATACTCATTGACCATTACAGGAACTAAGAAATGAAATTGATAGATTCTAGCTACTTACTGACTAAATAGTATCATAAACACAGTATGTGATTTGTATTTAGAAGCATTGATTATAATTGTGACATCATATTTGTGATGTAGCATCTTAGCTTTAGAAATCATAGATGCAACATCTCAACAAACTGATATAATAATTTTTATTAAGTTTTCAAATATTTGGAGAACAATGCTTCATCATACCTCCAAAACTTACCAAAAACATAGTTTTGAGTTGTACAAAATGGACTTAGATTCATTACAAAATTTTTGAGATGACTATGACTAAATGGACTATCATTACAAAATATGAGTACTGCATTACAAAATTTATAAAAATTGTAGATGTGTTCAAAAATTTATTGACAATGGATCTTCATGTTTTTCCTTATGGTGGTAGTTCTTTCAAACTTGGTTGCTTTGGTGACACTTCCCTTTTATGTAGAAGTTTTCAACAAAGGACCAAAATTTCTCATGCTTGACCCATGTGTTTCAAGGTAGGGAACATGTAATGTTTAAGCTCTAAGTCTTTCATCTATTGCTTACCCACTTCTTGTCCATAATCATGTCCTTCTCTTGGCCCTCTCTTCTTGTCTTGCAAAAGACCTCCTGCCTATAGAATTCTTTTCAATACTATTTATAATCACCAATGGATTGATGTTAGTTTTTGTATATTTTTCCTTAGTATTCAACCCTTTTCAAATCCTTGGTTAGCTCCAAATTTGAAAAATTCAACATTTAGGCTTAAGGTTATTCCAAAATCATGTTCCTAAGACTCTAAGATAACTAAAATCATTAAATTCCAAGTTAATTTGATTAATCTTATTATTAGTTATCTAGAATTTCAAAAATGGGTTATTATAAAAATTTTCAAGAATCACATCCTTACCCACCATGATAAAGAGTTCAACTCCAAAAGCTTCATAGGTTTTTGAACATTCGAAATTAAAGGTCTAATTTACAAGACATTGCAAATGCATCAAAATATTAACAATCATATAGGCTAAAAATTTTAAGATTTGAAATGGCTAAGGAATAGAAAAATTGAAGAAAATTCAATATAAAAGCTTATAAAATTAATTAAAATTAATGAGAATTAGTTCCAAGATCATACATGAGTTTAGAGAAGTTCCTCATAATGTCCTTAAAGATTTGAGGTTAGTTTAGAGCCATGATTAACACAAGTAATGCAAGTGGATCCTTTCCAAAGTAAGCTTCTACCCATAATTCCCTTACATAACCACTTCTATGGGTATCCATGAGTACCATAGAAGTTACATGTGGATCATGCCCTTATTTAAAACAACTCACAATTGCCTTGGTTGGAATCTTGTACTATGTTATACAAAACTATCATTATCATCATCATCCTAGCCTTGTCCCAACAAAATGGAGTTAGCTACATGAGTTATTTTTTTCCATTCATCTCTTTGATTATTTTTTTCCTTTTCTTCTTTGGTCTTTATTTCAGTGGCTTTTCTAGAATAGTAATGTAACAATCTTTATTTATACACTTATTATCTGATCTACTTTACAAATGTTTAAACCACATAAGTTGCTATTCTTATAGCTTATCTAAAATAGAAGCTACTACAAGTCTTCCTCTAATATCTATATTATATAGTTTATCTCTTCTACTAACATTTAACATCCATTGAAGCATATGCATTTCTATCACACTAATTTATTGTTCATGCCTCTTTTGTACTATGTAACATTCAACACCATATAAGATAGCAAACATGATTTTTATCTTGTAAAATTTTTCCTTTAATTTTATTACTACTATTTTATCACATAAATCACTACTAGTTTGTTTTCATTTTGATCATCCTACCTCAATTCTATTTTTGATAATTCTGTTAATTTCACCATCTAATTGGAGGATTAATCCTAGGTAGGAAAACTATTTTTAGTGAGGGCCTTTTTATCCTTAAATTATCTTCTATTTTACCACTATTTATGCTATTGTTAAAACTTCATTTCATATATTCTATCTTACTCCTCATAATTTTTAAGCCTTTTTATTTTAGAGCATGTCTCCACTTCTCTATTTTAGCAGTAATATTTTCTTGAGTTAATTCCAACAACATAATATCCTCTTCAAATAGCATACACCAAGGGAGTTCATCTTGTATTTTCTTTGTTAATTCATCCATAATAATGACAAATGAGTATGAGCTAAGTGCAAATGCTTGATGTAGACCTACTATGACTAGAAAATTTGATGTTATTCCACAAGCTATTCTAATTTTAATGATAGCTCTTTCATACATGTTTTGAATCACTTTAATATATTTATTAGGAATGTTTTTTCTTTTCAAGGTCCACCAAATAATATCTTTAGACACTCTATCATATGTTTTTTCCAATTCAATGAAGATCATATTAGATTTTTTTTCTATTTTTTCTTAATTTCTCCATCAATTGTAGTATAAACAAATAGCCTCTATAATAGATCTCCCTGGTATAAATTCAAGTTGATTTTCTAATACTATTAATTCAAGTCTAAGATACTTCTATGTGACTCTCTCCAAAAGCCTCATAGTATGAGTCATTACCTTGATCTCTTTATACTTTGCACAATTTTATACATCTCATTTATTTTTGTAAATGGGAATAACAAAGTTTTTTTCCAATTGTTGGGCATTTATCTATTCTTTAAAATTTTGCTAAATAATTATATTAGCCAAGAAACTCTTGCATCTCCCAATGCTTTTCAAGCTTCTATAGGAATGTTATCTAGTCCAATAACTTTTTCATTTTTCATCTTTGATAAGGCTATCTTTACCTTAGAAAAGGAAAGTTCATTAACCAAAAAAAAATTTGATTCTTCTTCTTGGATGTCTTCTCTTGGGGCTGCTTTATTTAATAATTCTTGAAAATAATTTTTCCACCTAACCAAAATTTCATTGCCATTTACCAAAATTCTTTCATTTATCTAATTGATGTATTTGCCATGATTAATGTCATTACATTTCTTTTTTCTAATTTTCTCCAAATTTATAAATAGATTTATCTTCCTTTATTCTTAATTTCTCACAAAACCTATCTAAAACCTTATGTTTGACTTTGACTACTACTACAGTTACCTCCTTTTTCATTTTGTATATCAACTTGTTATCTTGGCTACCACTTTGCTACCATTCCTTAAAACATTTTTTTCTCATTTTAGATAGCATGTTACACTTCATCACTCCACCACCATGTCTCCTATGAGATGTATTTTTTTCATTTTGTTTCACCCAAATTATTCTATCCAACTTTCTAAATGCAACTTTTCATCTAGCCCCAAATTAAATTTCTAGAGCAAACCTAATTCTAGATTCCTTCATGAAGCAATTTTACTTTGAATAAGATGATGTTATTTTTTTTCAAATTCCACCATTTTATACATTTAGTCCCTTTTCTCATGCTACCTTTAAAGCTATGTAGATGTGCAAGGTACTCACTAAGTATAACCTTGTAGTCTTTGCACATGGCCTAGACTCTTTTGCGTAACAAGAAATACTCAATTTGTGTTTTATTCATATCATTCTTACATGTAATTAAATGTTCCATAATTTTCTTGAAATAACTATTTGCAATTGTGATGAGAAAAGAATACCCCTATGCTCAACCATACAAATCACTAAGCGATCACGTGCAATCTAGTCAAATTCTGTAGACTCTATGTCTTCCGATATACTAGCCTCTAGGAAGTGAACTTGCCCTAATAGTCATTCATTGTCTTTCAAATTACACTTGTGATATGCAGAGGTATAGTGAAGTGTAATCAAGGTGTATGATTTTTATTATTTTTATGTTTTATGTTTTGGGTGCTTCAAATAAAGGATGAAAGTAATGAAGTAATTTAATTGCTAATTTAACCTAACTAACTAACCAATGTCTACCTAATCCTAACATAAGCATCCAATCCCACTTTGTGTATGCATATTAAACGTGTATAACACTACTGGGTTACCAAACATTAAGCATTACTAGGATTACCAAGTGTCATGCACATGCTCGAAGTGGTCGTACTTACATGCTTAATTAATTGCTACCTAATTTAGCTTAGTTTAGATTAATTTAGCTTAATGACTTGAAGCATTAAATAAAATTGCATAAAAAATAAATTGCAAAAATAAATAAATAATTTGTTTCAAAGTGCTACAAGGTTTATCAAAAATCTCACCTTTATTTTTGCACACACTACCCTACTTAAGTACAATAGTGCTCAACTAAAGATTCATACACTTTTGACTCATACTGTGAGCACTTAGGAAAATATTCTAACTTTCAAATGACAAAACTATAAAAGCTCCACTACATCTATGATAAGAAATGCCATAAAGACATCAGGTGAGTGCATACTTATAGGCAAAATGGACACTACGTTGATGAGGCCATGTCAATGCATCAAGTCATGCATCAACGGGGCGTAATCGACAAGGCCTAGTCGATGTAACCAATCCATGATTCATCAAATTGCAAGGTCACAAGCACTTGCAAATTGTTGTAGTAAATCTTCCATATCATTGTGCTTTCAAAATTCTTATCCTCCATGAATCTTGTCATATTTCATTTTCATAGATCCAACATGATCATAATGGAGATGCTTTCTTGCTAGGAAATTTCTTGAAGCACATGATCCATGGAATCTTAAAAACCCTACTTAATCAAATTTTCTTAGTCAATTTGTGGAGCATATGCATTAATAATGTTGATAATCTCATTTCCAAGCACAAGTTTGGTACCCATAATTAGATTTTCATGGTTATATACTTGTACCACTTTTTCTTTGATAGATTGATCAATGATGATGCCCACTACATTTCAATGAGTTTCTTTTCTTAAGTAGAAGATTTTGAAACCCTAGCCTAAATCTTTAGCTTTCTCCCCTTTTCATCTTATTTATTTAAGGTAAACAATGTATATTCCTCATGTTTTCATGGCATTCATAATTTTAGAGGTATTTTCATTGAGAGTGCTAATGTTCCAAGTTACCATCTAAAATTTCTGATGCTATACTTTTTTCTTTATCCTCACCTATCACTAATGTGGGATTGCAATAAATAATTATCCCATGCTAGTAAGTTAAGATGGATTGAGTAGGGATTAAAAAATCAAGATGTGAGGTATCTTACCATGGTCATAATAGGTTCCATGTGCAATGCATAATTAAACAACCATTATGCCTATTCATAAGGATTCTATACCAAGATCAACCACTACTAGTGATATTTCATTACATCATCTAGTGTCCACCATCATAGAACCACTAACCACCACCTAAAGACAACACCACTCAATGAAGAAAAATTTGGAAACATGCATTAGAGTTATTAATTAATTAATTAGTTAGTGATGTTCAAGTTATACACCTTGGCCATTAGTTAGAGGAGCACTTCAAGCATGGGTCACATGCCTTTCTAGTCATATGATGGAACTAGTTCAAGGAACCATGGAATTCTTGGAAGTAGCCTACCTTCAAACATGGGTTGCATATCTTTCTAGTGGTACTCCAAATATGATTTATTTATAAAGTAATTAATTAATTATTTTATTACCCTTGCCATAAGATGATATTTGGGCATGGGTGACATGCCTTACACAATAAGAGAATAACTATTTTGAAATGATATTTCCCAAAGAAAATAAAAAAATGGATGGTAATTCATCAACATAGGACCAGTGATACCCATGGTGAAGTTTCAAAGAATCAACAAATCCCCTTGATGTCACATCCTTATTCATATGCTATTGGTCCTTCATCCTTCCTAAAAAGCATAGTAATCATGGGTTAATTTTAAGTTTTCAAAGTAATATCAACCATATTACTCCCATGAAAAGGACCTCTTATTTATAGAAATGGAGGGATGAATAATGTGGTCTTATTTCCATGCACACTCATTCCTTCCATAGTTGATAATATAATATAAACTTTCAACCCATGGTATTGATTCCTACATCATGATTGGAAATGTTATTAACAAAAACATAAGAAATATTCACAAAACATGAGATAAATGACTTAAAAATAGAAAATTATAAATAAATAAAAAATAACACATAAGGAAAACATATTATGTATTAGAAAATTTTAAATAAATAGATAAATGGAAAAAATTTGGGAAAATGTCAAAATATAGAAATGATTAGAAAATATTGTAAAAAAAAAAAGTAAAAATGTACTTATTAATTCTTGATTCAAGATGGGACATCTCCCCTATGACTAAACTCATGAGCAAGCATTCAGAAAATGGACTGCACATCCCTAGATCATACACCATAGATTTTCCTTTTGTCAACTTTAGTGATTTATGTTTTTGCTTGCTTTCCCATTTAACATTGATGATAATAAGGTTTTAATTATTTGGACAGAATATCCTATTGGACAAGAAGGTGTTTCCATTTTAGAATGTCAAGTTATGTTTTCTTTTTGAATTTTTATTTTAGTTCTTAGGTCTTCTTATTCATCATTTTCTTCTGGTGTATGGTTAGGTTATAGGATGTCTTTTTGTGATTTCTTTATTTAGTTTATTTTCTTAAGACAAGAGTTGATAAGTAGGTCATATGTTCCTATGCATGTTTTGGGTAATTTAGCAGTCTTATTTTTTAGCCACTAGGTGTCTTTTGGTTTGATACCTTATATTGTCATAAGTAATGCATGAAATTTTTTTCTTCTCCATGATGTCATGCTCATTTTCATTAGCAATGTTTAAGAAAAGATCTTAAATGCCAAGCTTAGCATTTGTGGGGCTAAGTCATGATCTTCCCATGATAATTGGAAATTCACCATTTTTTTTATTTACATTGATCATGAGGAAATCTATTAAATAATATCACCCACTAATGATGGTCACCATAGCATTAACCTATTTTAAGGAAATAATGATCAACTGGTTTACAAGATCTAAGCTAATATTATTTTTCTTCATCAAAGATAGGTTCTCAATGTTATATAGTTTGTGTGAGAACCCTAAACTTGAGTCTAGTAGAGCTTTGCAAGATGGAATTCCATCAATGTACAATTAGATTAAACAACTTTTTGGATCTTTTATTTCTTGTGATAGAGCAACTACTTTTATCCAGTAAATTATGACATGTGTAAGCATGATAGTCTTTATGTTTCAAGAGTGGTGATGGTTGTTGGCTCTTGTGTAGGATCAAAAGGCATTATTGTTGTAAGGAAGAAAGTTGTACCATATGAATCTTACATTGGCATTGGTAGGCTACTAAGTATACTAGTTCCATCCACAAGTATGGAAAGCATCCCAAAGAAATGATGTTTCCCAAGCTTGTACTTAGAGCTACTAGCACTATCATGCTTCTTTATGTTAATGTTGTAAGTGATATTATTCTATTAAGATTATGGTGAAAATTTTTCATACATTATTGCTGCTAGCACAAGTAGAAGAGGAGTATAAGAGTATTGAGGATGATGTGACAAATGATGAGAAGCATAGGGTAACAATTTCATAGGAGTTATTATTAGGTTCATGGTATTTAGAAGGATAGTAGGAATGGGTAGAGGCATGGGTAATAGGAAAAACAGGAGAAATAGGCTATTGGACATATCATCCATAAGGGTATGTCTAGTAATAGAGGTATTTCTACCTTGGTAATGACATCCCCCATGACTATGAGTTTTGCCATTATTGCTAATAATTGTCTTAAGGTTGAGGAAAAATCCCACTTAGATAGTATTGTCAATAAATCATGGTTTAGTAGGCTATGATGTTGGACATTTGATATCAAAGCCATGATATTAGATCCCTGATATCGGAGTCCATGATACAATGTCTAATAGTCAATATTGGTGATGTGTGTAAGGCCTATAAATACAACACTTAGGCTCATCATCCAAAAAGGGTATTCATCCCATAGTAGCTAAACTCTATTAGTTTATTTGCTTGATTTTAGTACTTAGCACTTAGCAATGTATGCTCATAGTGTGTTGTGTTGTAATTAAACAAAGTCTTTATTCAAGTGTAATGTACTTGGACACATTGTATGCTCGAAAATAAAGATCGAGATTACTCTACATCATTGCAACATCACTTAGTCTCTATTATTTTAACTTAGCTTAATGTTTACAATTTTCATTAGTTAATGATTTACTTTCAATGCATTGTATAATTACTATTGTTACACGGAATGAGTACGAATAATCTCAAGCACTTAAGTGTAGCTACTTCATAACCCAATAGTGCTATCACTTGGTAATGTGGTACTTGGTAATTGCAGTAATAGCTACATGAAGTCCAAGGTGTGAAAAGAAGGTAAGGACTAGATGCTCATCGCATAGGCTAGATTAGATTTGTTTACTAGCACTTAGATATGCTCAAACAACTAAACTATGCTAAGACTCAAAGAATAAATCAAGAGAAGTAGAAAGATAAGCTCTATCTAATCTACCAAAAATTATTAGCAAGCTATATCTATAGTTAGACCAAGTAAACCAACCTAGATCTCTATGATTCCCACTAGCATTAAGATCTAAAAGTGTAGACCTATTCCTAAAGGAAGACCAAGCTCTCTATTCATTTTTTTTGAAAACTATAAGATATCTCTCCCACATTGTCTAAGTCATTTTCTGACATATTAAAATCTCCACATAACCAAACAACTTCAAGAAGACCATTGTTAAGTTAAAACCAATGCAAAGCTCTTTTTTGGAAATCACATGAAGCATATGTACTACACATATCAAAAATTATATGAAAAACATTTAATCAAACCCAAACATCTCTAATTCTTAAAATATAACTAGAATCAATGATGCAAGAAGAATATTTTTAGCAACACAAAGAAGAATACCACCTCTTCTAACTTCATGGTTTGGTAAAAAATTTCTTCCCCTTGGCACAAAAAATTTAGCTACTTAATTCAAATTAAAATCACCTATTTTAACCTCTTACAGATTCAAGAAATTAGAATTTTAACAATGATATTAGATGATTTCCTATCATTGGGGGTTCGACAATCCCTGACTATTACAAGAGATGAACTTCATGAGGACCTAATGCCCAACTTAGTTCTTTCTTTGACATCCATGACATAATAAAAAGAATTAATTTGTTTGAAATTAGAAGCAATTCACTTATGAGTTCAATGAGTAATATTCTCTAGAGTTCTTGAGTTTTTCCACTTTAGGATCACTACATATGATATGTTACTTTCTTCCCTCTAAGTATGAGAACCTCTTGAAAGCATTGGATCATTCTAAGAGACTTGCAATGTTTCTTGGATAGTTGAATTTGAAAGTGGTACCTTCATTGTCTTTTTCTAACACTTTATGTTTTTCCATCCATCTTTTTGAGGATTCATTTACTTTTCTAATATTTTATTTGAAACATTCACAATCCCTTTATCAAAATTTTATAAAACAACTTCTACAACCTTAATTTCTTTGACTAATTTAACTTCAACCAGTCTTTTGGTGATTAGTTTGGGATAGTTAAAAACCTTGTAAGATGGCTCATGACAATAAAAACATGCACTAGGAAGGGTAAAATAAGAAATTTTTTGTTCCAAAATATTTTCTTTGTATGATAGCTCAATAAAATATGGAAGTTATTTACTCAAATCCAGTTCTACACAAACCCTTCTAGTTGGCCAAGCACAGAAACCCCTTTATTTTTTTAAAAATAACCCTTTTCCAATCATGCTAGTAATATCATGGATAAAAGGAAAATAAAAACCATTAGGAAAATTCGGAAACTCAATCCAAATCAGTAAAACACTTTTTGTACTTTAGCACGATTAAAGTCTTCTTACCATTTGTGTAATTCTAAAAAAGTATCATGCAGAAACCATGGAGTATTCTTAATTTCATTATCTATTTATTCCTTAGTTTTAAATTGAAAAAGAAAAAAATACTTAAATTCAAAACAAGATCATTATGAATACCTCAATGGTTCTAGTGGGTTTTCATCCAATTATTCAAAATTGATGTAGTGAGGTACTTTCAACAAAAAATCCAATGGCATAATGCTTTGAGAAATCTTGAATGACTACATCAAACAAATCATGTGGCAAAGTAAAGTGAGGTTTAATGGTGCTCACTCCCTACTCTCATAGAATTAGATACTATGCTTCAATTTGCATCCATAACTAGATCTTCTACACAAGTTTGAGGGTCTTTAGATATAAAATTATCTATGTTAATAGAAGTTTGTCTGCACTTACCTAGTGATGAATAGTGAGGTATCCCTATGCTCAACCATATGAATACAAGAATACATGCATGATCCGGTCAAACTTCAAGGACTAAGTGCTTATGTGCCTTTATAGAACCCAAACGGGTTAGTCAATCATTGCCTTCCCAAGCTTACTTGTATAGAACCTAAACGGGTTAGTCAGTCATCATCTTCCCAAGCTTACTTGTATAGCATGATTGTATGGTTAAGTAAACTTGAGGTATATGATTTTTATATATTTTTATGTTTTATGTCTTGGTGCTACAAAGGGAGAAGTGAACTAATTAAGTAAACAATTTAATTTAACTAATTGACTATGCTCTAACTAGCCCTAATACTAGCATCCGTTCACACTTGCCGTCCACACCTTGAACTAGTGCAACACTACTAGGATTACCAAACGCTAATTGGTACTGGGTTACCAAGTGTTCCACGCATGCTCAAAGTGGTCATACTAAGTGTGCTTACTTGGAAGAGTTAACAAGGTGAGAGAGAGAGAGAGAACATTAATTAACTATGGAAAGCATTAAATAACTGTAAATAACATTAAATAAGTGATTCTAAATATAGCAAGGTTTATCACAAAGTTCTTCTTTATTTTCGGCCACAAGGTGTGCTCAGGTACACAATGCTCAAATAAAGATTTGTTTACTTTATGACTCCTACTATGGGCACTCAGAAATAATTCTAACTCTAAGAAGGGAAAAAGGTAAGAGTTCGGGTAAGGGACTAAGACTAATTTACTAACTATTGCCAAGCCAAGTGTGCCTACCTCTTATTTATAGATGACAAGATAGGCCTTGATATCAGATGTTCGATATTGCTTGGAAGGATCTGATATCATGTACCCAATATCATGGATGTGATATCGTGGCCCCGATATCACGGCTCATCATACCCCCATGACTGAATGAAAACTTGTCCTCGAGTTCCTTACAAAATATTGGGAAGGTATGGGATTATTGACTGAATAAGAATTGATAGCGATAGGGAATAATAGACTCAAAGTGCCCAGTGAATGGATCGACAAACATATTACAACATTGGTGTTCATGCCCATTATGTTGAACACTGTACATAGATGACATCTAGACCCTCATCTAATAGCTTGAAGAGAAAAAAGAGAGAGAAAAGAAAATAAGGCATGTTGCTACCGATGTCAAAAATGTGCATTCCATTGTTCATCCATAGCCACATGACCAAACTTGTTCCTTGTGTAAACACTCCAACTCCAGTCCAACCCAAGTGCTTCCTCCTATCCCAGTCCATTATTCATGTAATCACCATTTTCACACACAACACAGTCACAAATTAGCAAGGATAATTAAGCCATAATGTAGTTAATACCTTGCCTTAATATAAGTTCATTGGCTAGGTTGTGGGTATGGCAGATACTAGGTTAGAGGTTTTTAACTGATAACTACCTAAGGTGTAGGGGTGAGATAGCTAATTGAATGGAAAAGTTTGTGAGAAGGTCCCCATGACTAAGAGTGAACCTATGGTAGCAATGGGGTGGAGAAACTAAAGGAACAATGAAGATGATGGTAATAACAATCGTGAAGCTAATAAAATGGATGTCATGGATAGGGATGAAACGAGAAATGGTTGATTGTAAAGACTATTTAAGGGAAAGAACTTAACAATTGCACTAAAAAGGAATGCCAGTGGGTCCTCCCCAAAGCAGGCTCATGCCTTTTATGCCTTGACAAACCTGCAAACCAAAGAGTCCATAGGCTCTTAGAATGACATATGGAAACAATGGTTAACAACTTACCCACCAGAGTTTACTGAAGACTAACAATGCATCAACCAAGGCATAGACTAATCATAAAAATGGCAATGAGGTGGAATATGGGAAGAAATATGGAAGGAGACGAGGAAATGAAATGGAATCCCAAGATTAAGATTGTGTAGAGTCCCTTGTGTATTATGTGGTTAAGCTAACTAAATAAAATTCATTCTAAGTCTAGACTCCCCAACCACATCCAGTGACCTTGCATCAATACATTTTACCAACCCATCCTCATGAAGCAATAAGAATGCATCCATCGAGTCACCACCATTCCAAGGAGAGAAAGATAGGAAAGCAGGAAGCAAGAAAGGGCCTTAGTTAGAGGGAACCTTCAAGCATGGGGAACATGTCTTTCCAGTGCCATAACCAATGTTTGTAGTCCATGTTTCTTTATTATTTCTAAGGGGTGTGCTTTGAATTCCCACTAGTTTTTTTATATGCTTGATAACCACACCATGAAAAGACTTATTTAGATTCATTCATGATGAGCGGCAAGGTACCCCTACACTCAACCATACAAATACAAGCGTTTCATGCATGATCCAGTCAAATTCCAAGGACTAAGTGCCTATGCACCTTTATGGAACAAGGATGGGTTGGTTGATCATTGTCTTCCCAAACTTACTTGTGTGTCACAATTGTATGGTTAAGTAAGTTTGAGGCATATGATTTTTATAGCTTTTATGTTTTTATGTCCTGCTGCTAATAAGGGAGGAGAGAGAGAGATAACTAAGTGACTAATTTAACTTAACTATTGATTAACTAGGCTTTAAACTAATCCTAAAACCAATATCCATTCTCACTTTCCGTACACATCCTAAACTATTGCAACACTACTGGGATTACCAAGCGCTAATCGTTACTGGTTACCAAGTATTACATGCATGCTCGAAGTGATCGTACTATGTGTGCTAATAATAGAAATGTAAAGTGCATAAAATAAAATAAATGAAGAAGAAAATAAAATAAAGGAAATAAGTAAGAAAACAAATCTCAAGTGCTGCAAAGATGAATCCAAGAGCTTGTCTTTATTGTCATACACAAGGTGTGCTCAGGTACATAATGCTCAAATAAAGATCCATCCACACTTAGACCTCCTACTATGGGCACTTGGAAAATACTCTAACTTGACTCCTAAAAGACTTCTCTAAGACTTCCCTTGAAAAACATCCTTCCAAGACTTCCTCCCTAAATTGTGCACCTAGGCACTGTATTTATAGGCTTGGGAGAAACTACTCTAATAATTAGAAAAACTGCCACTCTAATAATTAGAATAAATCACTAGAGTAACTGCTCTCATCATACCCCCACGACTAAATGAAAACTCATCCTCAAGTTCCTTATAAAATATTGGGAAGGTATGGGATTATTGACTAATTGACAACTGACAGTGGAATGGGATGATAGACTCGACATGCCCAGTGAATGGATCAATAAGCATATTACAACATTGTGGTGAACACTCGTACATAAATGACATCCAAGCCTTCATTTGGCAACTTGTAGAGAAAGAGATAGAAAGAAAATGAAGTGTGTTGCCTCCAATGCTAAGATTGCGCCTTTCATTGTTTATCCATAGCCATGTCACCAAACTTGCTCCTTTCGTAAATGCTCTAGTTCGGGTCCATCCTGGGTGCTTCCTCTAAGCCTAGTCCATTGTTTATATGATCACCATATACACACACACAAAAATCACAAATGTGCAAGGATAGATAAACCATAATGCAGTTGATACCTTGCCTCAATATGAAGTGCATTGGCTAAGTTGTGGTTATGGCATAGACCAGTTCGGAGATTTATCATAGGTGACTACCCAAGGTGTAGGGGTTAGGCAAATAGTAAAATGGAGAAAATTGAAAAAAATTTTCCAGGGCCCCCATGACTAAGAGCAAACATCCGTTAGCTATAATATGGAAAAATATGAGGAACAAGAAAGATGGAAAAAAATATCAACGGCAACGCCAATAAAATGGATGTCATGGATGGGAATGAAACAAGAAATGATTGATTATAGAAAATGTTTAAGGGAAAGAAGTTAAAAATTACACCAAAAATAAATGTTGGTGGGTCCTCCCCAAAGAAGACTCATGCCTTTTATGCCCTGACAAACCCACAAACCAAAGACTTCGTAGGCTTTAGGAATGTCATTTGGAGCAAGAGTTAAAAACTTACCCACAAGAATTCACCAAAGAAAAATAATGCATTAACCCAAAACGGACTAATGATAAAACCAAAAATTAGGTGGAAAATGGGAAGAAATATGGAGAGGAGAGAATGGAATGGAATCCCAAGAACAAGGTTGTGTAAAGCCCCTTATGTATTTTATGGTTAATGTGACTGAGTAGAACTCATCCCAAATCCAAACTCAAAAAAACCACATCCAGTGACCTCACATCAATACACTTGACCACTCCATCCACTTGAAGCAACAAGAATGCTTCCACAAAAAGTCACCATGATTCCAAGGACAGCAAGATGGAGAAGTAGGAAGCGAGAAAGGGCCTTAGTTAGAGGGAACCTTCAGGCATGGGTAACATGTCTTTCCAGTTCCATAACCAGTGCTTGTAGGCCATATTGCTTTATTATGTCTAAGGGGTATGCTTTGATTTCTCACTTTTTTTTTCTTTTATTTATTTTTGCATGAGAACCACACCATGCAAAGACTTATTTTTATTCACTTAGCTTCCTTATTTTTGAACAATGTCAGAATGGCGAAAAACCCAAGAAAAAGCATCCAAGCACCCAAGACAACGGCCAGCACAAATGCATCAAATCCCCTTGAAGTCACACCCTTTTCATCCTTTGGGTATTTACCTAGTTTGAAAAATACCCAGCCACCAATTCATTAAAATTTTACTTAGAAAAATAGGGATTGTATAGTTCCAAGCCAAAGGAGACCATAGAGTTGTATGGATGAGTGGATGGTGTGGACTCATTGCCTGTTTTACCAAAAGAACCATACCTTAATATCAACATCATAATTCCAAGGTAAAAACCAAACATTAGCAATCAATATGATATAATTCAATCCACCATCATGACCACTTATTAGATGACGAATAAAAGTAAATCAAGCAAACAAAGAAATATTAAAAACATCAACAATGGTGTAAAAGAAAAATAAGAAAAGTTGAAAGAATGTGTCAAAAAAAATTCAAAAAGAACCGAGGGGCTAGAACAATTAGCATAGGTGGCCATCTCCCCCATGACTAAGTTGGAAGGAGAAGATCCAAAATAGTGAGCAAGGTTATCCACCAAGAGAGGTAGCATGTGTACTGGCTGTCCTAAGCTCATGGAAAGGTTTGGTTTGTTGTGCATTGATGAAAAATTTCTTGTCTGGGCTCTCAAGTTTGTGTATTTTCATGGCCCCTGAAGGCAAAGTTGCATAAATAATATAAGGTCCTTCTTATAGTGTTTGAAATTTAGTACATTGTGACACATGTGTGGGATTCTAGTAGAGAACCTTATCTCCCGGTTGATATTTAACTTTTCTAATCCTTAGGTCATGACATTATTTATTGAATGCCTTGTGCAACTCATTAGATGAAAGGGCAGTTAGTCAGTTTTCATCTAGCAAGTTAAGGATTACTAACCATTGTTTCTATGCTAAATCAAGGTCAAGGTTGAGGTCACATGCCATGGATAGTGTACGGAGGTAGCTAGTATGTCCAAGGAATGACCGAATATCTTTGACAGTTTTTGGTTGATAGGTAATTTCTTGGATAACTTTGATTTTATCGAGGTCTACCTATATCCCTGTGTGTAAGATTTTGTGCCCTAGTACTATGCCCTCGTGGACCATCAAATGAATTTTCTACCAGATGAGCCTCAACTTGGTTTCTACACATCTTTTTAACACTTGCTCTAACTAGTTTAAGGCTTGATCAAAGTTGCTCCATAAGTGGAGAAGTCATCCATAAAGACCTCCACACCATTTCCTATCTGTTGTTGGAAGATGCTTAGAACTAGTCGTTGAAATGTTGCAAGGGCATTGCACAAGCCAAATGGCATCTGTTTGTATGCAAATGTTCCCCAAGGATGGGTGAACGTAGTCTTGGATTGGTCTTCTAGGGCTATTTTTATTTGATTACATCCACTACATCCATCTAGAAAACTGTAGTAGAGATGGCCTACGATGGTGTTTAAGACTTAGTCAACAAATGGCAATGGAAAGTGATCTTTGAATGTTGTCATATTCAGTAGCCTGAAATCTATGCACATCCTCCATTTTCTTCCCTTTTTAGGCACAATAACTAAGGGGATAACCTATTTGCTATCAGCAATGGGGTATATGAACCTAGCCTTGAGAAGCTGTTTGATTTCTTCCTTGACTACTTGCTTTAGCTTTGGGTTCAATTGCCTCTGCGGTTGTCTTCAAGGCTTCATGGAGGGGTCAGTGTAAATTCTATGTTGGCATATCCTAGGATCTATTTTAGTTAATTTGGGATATGACCAAGTGAAGGTTTCCAACCATTTATTTATTACCTTCAGCAGTTCTCCTTTCTATTGAGGAGTAAGCTTAGCGTTCATAATTATTGGTTTTTCATTTTTAAGGAATTTGTATTCCATACCAGTGAGAAATGGTTTTAGCTTGAGGGGCTCCTACTTAAATTTCTCAAGAATTTCCAACTTCCCCCAATTGATATTTTCAAGGTTAAGACTTGGAAGTTGGCAATGGACTTACTCTAATGCATCTATGTTATTGATGTAATCACAAGTCAAACCCTCAATTAGTTCCATGCATATGAGTGAACTGCTTTCTTGATCATCTATTAGCCATTGGGTGCCTTCCTATTGTGTGGCTGCTACATACAGGCATCTTTGTATGTTGATCACTTGCACACACTAATTGCATGCAGTCAATGTTAAACGTTGCACAAACCATGACCTCTGCACACAATTACACCCTGTGTCACTATATGCGATGCACGAAACTTTTTTCTTCTCGATCTTTCCAAATGTATTTTCATTTGATATTTCTAGGGAAAGATCACGGATTCCTAGGTGTGCGTCCATGGTGCTTAGCCATGCTCTTCCCATTATGATTTAGAAATCCCCCTTACCATTGTTTACCTAAATCACTAGGAAGTCAGCTGGGTACGACCATCCACAAAAAATGGTAACAATGTCTTCCATCAGTCCCAATGAGATAGTGATGGACTCGTCGGCAAACTCTAGATGGATGTTTCTATTTTTCAATGGAGGTAGGTTCTAGGCCTTGTACATTTCTTAAGAAATCGAGTTGACATTGGAACCTGAATCCAAAAGAGCCTTGCATGACGCATTTCCAATGATTTGTAAGTATATCAGAGGACTCCCAGGATCAAAAAATATCCTAGGAAGGTGGCCAACTTTGATCTAATCAATGACAGCATGTGTTAGCATGACCATATGCATTGAGTGCGGTGATTGGGTTGAAGGAGGCTCTGAAGTTTTGATTGATAATAAGGAATCTAAGGAATCAACCGCTTGTGATTGCAAGGGCTTGGTTGGATTGTTGGTTCTAAAGAAAGGTTTTTTCTTCATGTGGTTGTTCGAACCAATAGTAGGTTGAGAGTTAATAGCCCTTGTGGCATTACATTGCTGCAGCTGGGTAGGGATTTCACCTTGCATAATTGGAATAGGTGGTAGTAGAGATATTGGTGGAAGAGATGTGGCTAGATGAGAAGGATGATATTCTTGCAGAATATCGCTCCTAGAAGAGGAAGACCCGTAATACTCGCGGGCTTGGTAGTAAGGTTGAGAAGTGATGTGACCAATAGAGTCACGTGGGGAGATTGGTTGCTACATGTAATATCCATACAGGTCAAGTTGCCGGTAAGGATACTATTGCCTTGGTGGTGGCATTCCCCATGATTGTGGGTGCTGCCACTATTGATATTTCTTAATCAGTTGTGGTGGAGTTCCACTTGGATAATACGTTAAGGGTTGGTGGAACTATCTTGGGTTACCTTTGGGGTAAGGTAACCTTCAGGGTGCTTTCCATTTGTTCAATCATGGGTTGAGTGCATACACCCAGACTCTTGAAGATGTGAGATTACATGGAAACATCCCTTAGGCTAGTCATATTAACATATCTCACATCCACTATCATTGTTTGTTTCTGAATCCACAACCTCTTCAATGATGGCAACTTTTCCCTTACCCTTGCTACGTGCATGTTTAGCCTATTTCTTTTTTCTTTTCTAACTACCTTGCTCTTTAGAATCCTCTACTATTTTTAAGAACAGTTTGAAATATATTGTCTAGGGAATCCCATATTTGGTCTACCTTTGCCAAAACTTCTGATGTCATATTTTGGATAGGCAAAGTTTTCCTATTCACCATCTCTTTGAGTGGTGACTCTTCTTCATCCTCACGAAATCTTACTCCTTTCTTCTAGAGGGAAGGATCTCGATTATACTCTTCTACACTTTCTCTCTTCCATAGCTAACCTTATTCCTTAGCAACTTGCTCCAATAGTCTTTAAATTTGATGGGACCTAAGCTCGAATAGTCTCCCTTGGGCATAAGTCCCAAGGGTTCTTCTCGTTTCATGCCTAAGCCCATCCATGAGATGGCACAGTTGATCCCTTTACGAATAACCATGGCTAGGAAAATAGTGTAACAGTGCATAATATTGGCCCATGGTAGCAACCAAGGCTTCATGTCCTCCTTGTTTCCAGCCTTGGATTTTCTTTCATAAGTTAGACAGTCGGGAGTACGTTTGGTACTTGTCATGAAATAGTTCTAACATAGTAATCCACCTATGAATGGATTCCGATTCTAAAGACCAATATTAACTTTCCGCTTCTTTAACTAGTGTCCATGGAAACAACTTAAGTTTTTTCCATTCGTTCTCTATGTTTTGTAAGGCACACGCATCATGTTATGCTTGTAATTGATTCTGAGGATCAGCGTCGTATCCCCCTTCAAATCGTGGGATATTGTTCATATCTAATCCCTTAATCCTACTATCTTTCTAGTGCCTTGTTGGAATTCTAACAGCCTCAATTATGCCCAACATACTTTGAGTAGCGAGTAGGGGTTCATCGTGATCATCTCATCCATGGCATCTATGATTCCTACATTGTTCCCTACTCTCCCTTCTTCTATGTCGTGACTCTATAGAGCGCCCTTGTCCCCTTTCCTAGCTATTTTGTCTATGAATTCCACTTTGCCTACTTTTATCCCCATGGTCTTTTTCTTTATGACCATGTCTAGATATTGAAGGAGAGGGTGAAGGAGATGATCGAGGTTAAGAAGAATGACAACCATCACCATGACGGTGTTTGCTACCTTCTCTTCTACGGTCTTGGCCCAAATCGCGATTGCGATCAGAATGTCCACCTTTATCATGATTTCATATCCCTTTTTAGGATCCTTTGTGCTCATGGGTATCAGGACCTGGGTTATGAATAGTAGAATGAAGGTCCTGATACAAAAGCCCTTGGCCAAAGTCAAGGCGAGGAACATCGTTGTGTGGCTGACTGCTTAAGGTAGGTTCACCATCCTCATTTTCACTTAAGGCATGTGGGGCATCCTGAGACTACTTATCCTTCAAAGAATTATGATGTCTCTCCTATTGCAAGTCCCTTTGATGTTGTTCCTCTGTGGGATGGTATTCTCTTGAGTCATGGTCTTACACAACATATTCTGCATGTAAGTGTGGCATGTCAATTCGTGTGAGAGCACGAAGAAGCATGCTCAGGACTGAACGATCGGGAGGTAACACGATGTTACCTTCTAAGTCTCGCCAACATAGTTGTTCATCTTAATGGAGGATAAAGGTGAAGTCTGGTATATACTCATTAGGATGAATATATACCACTCGAACTTGTTGAGGGACTAGTAGATCAACGTCATGTGTATTACGCCGTTGATTGTTTCCTGTTTCAAACCTAGGTGGTGAGGCGCTTTCATACGAAGAAGGAGACATATTTTTCTATTTAGCGTGCAATTTCCTCTTATTTATTATTTCCTCAATCAACCCTAATGGTTCATTCCAATGATGTGAATGATTTCCTATGTTCTAGTTAGCACACAAACAACTAAGTCCCTGGAAATGGTGCCATGACGAGTGGCGAGGTACCCCTACACTCAACCATACGAATACAAGCATTTCACGCATGATCCAATCGAATTCCAAGGACTAAGTTCCTATGCACCTTTGTGGAACAAGGATGGGTTGGTTCATCGTTGTCTTCCCAAACTTACTTGTATGTCATGATTGTATGGTTAAGTAAGTTTGAGGCATATGATTTCTATAGCTTTTATGTTTTTATGTCTTGCTGCTAATAAGGGAGGAGAGAGAGAGATAACTAAGTGACTAATTTAACTTAACTATTGATTAAATAGGCTTTAAACTAATCCTAACACTAGTATCCATTCTCACTTGCCGTACACATCCTGAACCAGCGCAACACTACTGGGATTACCAAACGCTACTTGTTACTGGGTTACCAAGTATTACACGCATGCTTGAAGTGATCGTACTATGTGTGCTAACAATAGAAATATAAAGTGCATAAAATAAATGCAAAAGAAAATAAAATGAAGGAAATGAGTACGAAAACAAATCTCAAGTGCTGTAAGGATGAATCCAAGAGCTCGTCTTTATTGTCGTACACAAGGTATGCTCAAGTACACAATGCTCGAATAAAGATCCATCCACACTTAGACCTCCTACTACAGGCACTTGGAAAATACTCTAACTTGACTTCTAAAAGACTACTCTAACACTTCCCTTGAAAGACTTCCTCCCTAATTTTTGCACCTACGCACTGTATTTATAGGCTTGGGAGCAACTAATCTAATAATTAGAAAAACTGCCACTCTAATTTTAGAGAAACTACCACTCTAATAATTAGAATAAACCACTAGAGTAACCACTCACATCAATTCAACTTCCTAATATTTGATCAATAGTGGAATGGTAGAAGACTCATGAAAAGCATCCAAGTACCCAAGAGAATAGCTAGCACAAATGCGTCAAATCCCCTTGAGGTCACATCCTTTTCAACCATTGAGTCCTTCCTTGTTTTGAATAATACCAAGTCACCAATTCATTAATAAGTTTTTCTTAGAAAAAAGGGATTGTACACTTTCAAATAAAGGGAAACCATAGAATTGAATAGATGAATGAAGGACATGGACTCATTCCCTGTTTTATCAAAAGAAACCATATCTCAGTATCAACATTGAAAATCAAAGGTAAAAACCAAACATTAGCAATCAACATTATTATAGTCCAACCCACCATCATGAGCACTTATTATATGATGAATCAAAGTAAATCAAACAAAGAAATAGTAAAATGTGAACGATGGTGTAAAATAAGCATAAGTAAAATTGGAAAGATGTGTAAAACAAAAATACAAAAAGAGCTAAGGGCTTCGAATGGTTAGCATTGGTGGCCATCTTCCCCATGATTGATTTGGAAGGAGGATATCCGAAATAATGAGCAGGTTTGTCCACCAACAGAGGTAGTATAGATACTAGCTGTTCTAGGCTTATGGGAAAAGTTTGGTTTGTTGGATGTTGACCAACAATTTCTTATCCGGGCTCTCAAGTTTGTAAATCATCATGGCTCCTAAAGGAAAAGTTTCATGAATAATATAAGGTCCTTCCCATAGCATTTGAAATTTAGTGAGTTGTGGCATGTGTGTGGGGTTCCAATAAAGAACCTCATCTCCCGATTGGTACTTAACTTTTCTAATTTTCAGGTTAAGATGTTGTTTATTAAAAACCTCGTCAATTCATTAGATGATAGGGTGACTAATCAATTCTCATCTAGCATGTTAAGGTTCATTAACTGTTCTTTTTGTGCTAGATTGAGGTCAAGGTTGAGGTCACATGTCGTGGATAGTGTACAGAGTTCTACTTGAATAGGAAGCATTGGGAATTTTTTGTACACTAACTCATAGGGAGAGTAGCCTATAGGGAGTTTCCATGTGGAGTAGTATGCCCAAAGAGCATCGTTCAATTTGGTGCTCCAGTCTCACCTATATTTGCTAATGGTTCTTGTTAGTATTTTCATAATCTCCCTATTGGTTACTTCGGCCTAACCATTCTCTTGAGGGTGGTATAGTGTAGTCAGTTTGTGTTCAACTCCTAAGCATTGGATCAACTTTCAAAAAGTCACTTCCATAAAATGTGTACCATTATCTAAAATAAGTGCACGAGGCACACCAAACCTGTTAAGAATTTGTTGTTGAACAAATCATGCAGCAGTAGACAATGTACAATCCGTAACAGTGGCTACTTCTACCCACTTTGTGAAATGGTCAACAGCAACAAAAATGTAGGCTTTTCCATTAGACATTTGTGTAATAGGCCCCATAAAATCAATTCCCCATTTGTCATAGGGTTCTAAAGGTTGAATCCATTGTTTTGGATCCTCCATTCTAGCAGTCATTCCCCCATCACATTGGCAGCACTCACAAGATTGGACGAAATGATGAGCATCCTGGAATAATGCAGGCCAATAATATCCTACAAGAAATATTTTCATGGCTATCCATCTCCCAGCATAAGAGCCCCCACAAGAACCCTCATGAGCATGTTGGAGAACTCATAATTGATCTACATCAGATACACACCATTGGACCAAGCCATCAAGACAAACCTTATAAAGGTATCCATTAATTTCCATGAAATATTTGGCTCAATGAAGAAACTACTATTTATTTTTAGTGTCCAACTATTATGGTGTTTCTTGTGTAAGGAGATAGGTAAGAATGCTACTATACCAATTTATTTCCATGGTTAATTGATTATTTACTACACCTGCAAAGATGAATTCATCATAAAAGTGATCAGAAAGCGGATATTCATCCTCTTTGTTGTCCCATTTTAACTCGGATAAATGATCAACAACAACATTCTCGGTGCCTTTACAATCTATCATTGTAAGATCGAACTCTTATAGGATTATGAGCCATCGTCTGATGTGAGGACTCACCATTGGTTTATTCAACAAGAACCAAATTGCACTATGGTCTATGTGTAAAAATACCTTATAGCCCAATACATAGTACCTGAACTTATCTAGTGCAAACACCACAGCCATTAATTCCTTTTCCATTGTGCTGTAATTGAGTTGTGCACCAGAATACTCTGACTTGCACAATGAATGTAATAGGGTCATTTCTGGTCATCTAACTCTGTAAGTACGGCTCCTAAAGAAAAGTTGGATGTGTCAGTCATTATATGGAATGGTCTAGACTAGTCAAGAGCTTGTAGAATAGGTGTTTCTATAAGCTTCTATTTTAAAGTTTTAAAAGATAACTCACATTCTCTGGTCCATTCAAAAGGTATGTCCTTTTTTATTGGTTCAACCAATGGTTTTGCAACCCTTGAAAATTTCTCTATGAATCTTCTATAATAGCTAGTGTGTCCAAGAAATGATCTGATATCTTTTATAGTTTTAGGTTGGCGCATGATTCCTTGGATGACTTTAATCTTTTTAGGATCTACCTCTATCCCTATTTGTGAAATTTTATGCCCTAATACTATGCCTTCTTGGACCATTAAATGGCTTTTCTACCAGTTGAGCCTTAAATTGGTTTCAACACATCATTTTAGTACTTGCTCTAATCGTTCCAATGCTTGATCAAAGTTCACTCCATAGGTGGAGAAATCATCCATGAAGACTTATACACCATTTCCTATTTGCTACTGAAAGATACTTAGAACCAAATGTTGAAACGTTGCACGAGCATTGCACAAGCCAAATGGCATCTATTTCTATACAAATGTTCCCCAAGGACTTGTGAACGTGGTATTGGCTTGGTCTTCTAGTGCTATTTGGATTTGGTTGTATCCATTGTATCCATCCAGAAAACTATAGTAGCGATGCCCTGCAGTGGTGTCTAAGCCTTGGTTAATGAATGGCAATGGAAAGTGCTCTTTAAATGTTGCCATGTTTAGTATCCTTAAGTCTATACACATCCTCCATTTACCTCCCTTTTTGGACACAATAACTAATGGACTAACCCATTCACTATTAGCAATGGGGTAGATGAACCTAGCCTTTAAAAGTTGTTTGATTTCTTCTTTAACCATTTGCTTTAGCTTTGGGTTCAAATGCCTCTAGGGCTTTCATCAAGGCTTCATGGAGGGGTCAACGTAAATCCTATGTTGGCATATCCTAGGATCTATTCTCATTAATTCGGAATAGGACCAAGCAAAGGTTTTTGACCATTTATTCACCATTTTCAGTAGTCTCTCTTTGTGTTGAGGAGCAAGCCTAGCATTAATAATTACCGATTTTCCATTTTTGAGAAATGTGTACTCCATACCAGTGGGCAACAATTTTAACTTCAGGGGCTCTTGCTTAAAGTTTTCAGGGATTTCCAACTTCCCCCAGTTAATATTTTCAATGTTGAGACTTGGAAGTTGGCGATGGGCTTGCTCTAATATGTCTATGCTATCAACGTAAGTGTAAGTAAAACCCTTAGTTGGTTCCATGCATATAGTTGAGTTGCTCTCTTGGTTAGTTGTCAGCCACTAGGTGCCTTCCTATCTTGTGGTTGTTGCATATAGACATCTTTGTATGTTAGTTACTTGTGCACACTAGTTGCATGCAGGCAATGTTAAACATTGTACAAACTAGGACTTTTGCATGCAACTACACCCTATGTCACTGTATGCAATACATGGAACTTTCTTCTTCTCGATCTTTCCAAATGTATTTTAATTTGATATTTCTAGGGAAAGATCTTGTATTCCTAGGCATGCATCAATTGTGCTTAGCCATGCTCTTCCCATTATGATAGGAAAGTCCCCCTTACAGTTTTTAACTTGAATCACTAGGAAGTTAACTAGATACGACCATTCACAAATAGTGGTAACAATGTCCTCCACTAGTCTTAATGGGACAGTGATGGATTGGTTAGCTAGATTTAAACAAATGTTACTATTTTTTAGTGGAGGTAGGTTCTAGGCTTTTTACATTTCTTGAGAAATTAAGTTGACACCAGAACCTGAATCCAAAAGAGCTTTGCACGGCTGATTCCCAGCAATTTGTAACTATATAAGAGGACTCCCCAATTAGATAATTTCCTAGGAAGATGGCTATCCTTAATCCAATAGGTAATGGCATGTGTCAACATGATCGTGTGCATTGAATGTGGCCTTTAGTTTGAAGGGAGTTTTGAAGTTTTGGATGATGGTGAGGCATTTGGACAATTAGCCACTTGTGGCTATAAGGACTTGGTTGGACTATTGGTTCTAAAGAAAGGTCTCTTCTTTGTGTGATTGTCTAAACCAATAGTAGGGTGAGGATTAACAGCCCTTGTAGCGTGACGTTGCTGCGACTAGGCAAGGAGCTCACCCTACATGGCTGGAGCAGGTTGTAATAGAGTTAAGGGTGGAAGAGATGCAACTGTATGAGAAGGATAATATGTTTGTGAAACATCACCCTTAGGAGAAGCAGTTCTATAATACTCATGGATTTGGTAGTGAGTTTGGGGAGTAACGTGACTAGTAGAGTCACATGGAGAGACTGGCTATTGCACGTAGCATCCATACGAGTTGGATTAGCGGTAAGGGTACTGTTGATGTGGTGGTGGCATTCCCCATTATTGTGGGTGCTACCACTATTGATACTACTCATTTGGTTCTGGTGGAGTTCCACTTGGATAATACATCAAGGATTGGTAGAACTACCTTGGGTTACCTTGGGGATAAGGTAACTTTCAGGGTGTTTGCCTTCTATTTAATCATGGGTTAAGTGCATACACCCCAGACTCTTGTAGATGTGAGATTACAGGGCAACATCCTTTAGGATGGTCATATTGGCATATCTCACATCCACTATCATTTTCTGTATCTAAATCCACAACCTCTTCAATGATGGAAACTTTTCCCTTACCTTTGTTACATGCATATTTAGCTTCTCTCTTTTTTCTTTTTTCTCGATCACTACCTTCCTCTCTAGACTCCTCTACTATTTTGAGAACTATTCAAAATCTATTATCTATGGAGTCCCACATTTGATCCACCTTTTCTGATACTTCCAATGCAATTTTTTCAATGGGCAAGGTTTTCCTATTCACCATCTCTTCAAGTGATGACTCTTCTTCATCCTCACAAAATCTAACTTCCTTCTTTCAAAGGGAAGGATCTCTGTTATATTCTTCCACACTCTCTCTTTTCCTTAACTCACCTTCCTCTTTAGCAACTTGCTCCAACAATCTTTGTACTTGATGGACCCTAAGCTCAAATAGCCTTCCTTAGGCATAAGTCCCAAGGGTTTTTCGTGTTTCATGCCTAAGCCCATCTACAAGATGGCGTAGTTGTTCTCTTTGGGAGTAATCATGGCCTGGGCAACGATGTAATAGTGCATAATATCAGCCCATGGTAGCATCCAAGGGTTCTTGTCCTCCTTGTTTCCATCCTTGCATTTTCTTTTGCAGGTTGGACACTTAGAAGTACTTTTGATACTTATCATTGAACAATTCTAACATCAGTGAATGGATTCTAGTTCTAAGGACCAGTACCAGCTTTTCGCTTCCTTGATCAGTGTCTATGGAAACAACTTGAGTTTTTACCACTCATTTTCTATGTTTTGAAAGGCACATGCATCTTGAAATGCTTGCAAATGATTTTGAGGATCAATGTTGTATCCCCCTTCAAATCGTGGAATATTTTTCATGTCCAATCTTTTGATCCTACTATCTTTTTGGTGCCTTGTTGGGATTCTAATAGCCTCAATTATATCTAGCATACTTTGGGTAGCAAGTAGGGGTTCATCATTATCATATTGTCTATGGCATCTATGATGCCTATGTTTTTCCCTAATCTCCCTCCTTTCATGATGAGTTTCTCTAGAATGCCCTTGTCCCCTTTCTCAACTGCTTTGTCTGTGATTCTCACTTTGCTTACCATTATACTCAAGGTCTTTTTCCTTATGACTACATCTAGATCCTGAAGGAGAGGGTGAAGGAGATGATGAAGGTGAAGAAGAAGGAGGACCATCACCATGATGGTACCTGTTTCCTTCTCTTCAGTAGTTGTGTCCTTGATCGTGGTTACAATCAGAATGTCCATATTTGTCATGTGTTCATGTTCCTTTTTCAAACCCTTTGTGTCTGTCGATATCAAAATCCAGGTTATGGATAGTTGAGTGAAGATTCTGATACATAACCCCTTGATCGAAGTCAATGGGAGGAACATCATTATGTGGAAGACTTCCTGAGGTAGGTTCACTACCCTCATTTTCACCTATGACATACGAGACATTCTAAGACAACTTCCCCTTCATCGATTTATGATGTCTATCCTGTTGGAGATCCCTTTGATGTTGTGCCTCTGTGGGTCGATACTCTTTCAAGTCGTGATCATGCACAACGTACTCTACCTGTAAGTGCTACATACCAATTCATGTGAGATCACGAAGGAGCATGCCCAGGACTGATGAATTGGGAGGTAACACTATGTTACCTTCTAAATCACGCCAATGTAGTTGTTCATCCTAGTGGAGGATAAAGGTAAAGTTTGGTATATACTCATCGAGATGAACGTATACCACACAAAATTGTTGAGGGACTGACAGATTATCATGTGTACTACGTCATTGATTGTTCCTTGTATCGGACCTAGGTGGTGAAACACTCTCTTAAGAAGAAGGAGACATAATTTTCTATTCAGTGTGCAATACTTTTCATTTTAATAATTGTAAGATAACCAACCCTAAGGTTTCATTCCAATGATGTGAAGATTTCCTAAGTTCTAGCTAGCACACAAACAACAAAGTCCCCAGAAATGGTGCCAATGATGAGCGGTGAGGTACCCCTACACTCAACCATACAAATATGAGCATACACGCACAATCCGGTTGAATTCCAAGGACTAAGTGCTTATGCACCTTTACAAAATTCGAACGGGTTAGTCAATCGTTGTCTTCCCAAGCTTACTTCTATAGCGTGATTGTATGGTTAAGTAAACTTGAGGTATATGAATTTTTATATATTTTTATGTTTTATGTCCTGGTGCTACAAAGGGAGAAGTGAACTAATTAAGTAACCAATTTAATTTAACTAATTAACTATGCTCTAACTAGTTCTAACACCAACATCTATTCCCACTTGCTGTCCACATCCTGAACTAGTGCAACACTACTGGGATTACCAAATGCTAATCGTTACTGGGTTACCAAGTATTCCACGCATGCTCGAAGTGATCGTATTGAGTGTGCTTACTTGGGAGAGTTAACAAGGTGAGAGAGAGAGAGAACATTAATTAACTAAGGAAAGAATTAAATAACTATAAATAACATTAAGTAAGTGATTCTGAATACTACAAGGTTTATCACAAAGTTCTTCTTTATTTCTGGCCACAAGGTGTGCTTAGGTACACAATGCTCAAATAAAGATTCGTTCACTTTCTGACTCCTACTGTGGGCACTCAGAAATAATTCTAACTCTAAGAAGGGAAAAAGGAAAGAGTTTTGGTAAGGGACTAAAACTAATTTACTAACTATTGCCAAACCAAGTGTTCCTGCCTCTTATTTATAGGTGATAAGATAGGCCCCGAATTGGATGTTTGATATCGCTTGGAAGGCTCCGATATCATGTACCTGATATCGCGGACGCGATATTGATAGCCTTGATATCGTAGCTCATCACCTAGGGTCATCAACTCAAAGGTCTTCTCTTCTTAATAAGAAATTAATACTATAGAAAACAAATTAATTAGTCAACTTTTACTAAGATATTTTTTGCTTGAAGTTATAGCTAAAAAGTGACATCTTTAAGAATTTAGTATTTGACACCTAAAGAGAGGTCATAGTTATGCTCTTTTTGCTAGAAAATAACTACACACTAAGACTTAAAAATAGAGTATAGAAAAAGTGCTCAAAGATAATTCCAAATGCAAAAAAAAGGTACCATGGAAAGGTCTCATTACAATGTATACCAAGAGATCCATGAGAAAATAACAACTTCCAAAGGAAAAATTATTATAATTAGTATTAATATTTTATTAGTACCAATGTTGTTAGAACTTAAAAGATATTTTTGAATAATTAAGAATCTTAAATACATTTTTAAGATTATTAATGGTGATATATTAAACAATTTCTATAAAACTTTACTTGTAATATATTATTTGCATATAAAAAACCAATTACATAATATTTCAATAAAGTATGTTCTTTATGTTTTACTACTAATAGTTATACCTTACATACTCAATTTCTTTATTGAATAATTTTCCATTTTTAGTTTTCACTTTAAGATGATGAGGTTGCATGTAGTCAAGGAGAGGTGACTCAATTGGCTAGCCCATTATTGTTTTTTTATTATTATTTTCTTTTATTATTATTTTTATTTAGGGAATGGAAAGTTGAAGTCTCCAAAGAATTGTAATATAGGTACATTCCAAGATATATAGTCCAATTAGAACTTTATAACTCAACATTACCTACTATAATTAAAACCCATGATTGGAGCTTTCAAATCAAGAGTCTTTATGAGATGGCTAACAACTCATTATTATTTTTGACTGATTGTTTAACAAGCATTTACAGACATGAAGTTGCCAATTGAACTCACACTTGATGTATTCTTAACAATGAGGTGTTAACCTAGTGGTATAGGTTTTAGTCCAGTAATCCTAGGTCATAGGTTTGATTCTACTAGGTAACACTAAGTTATAAACTTCTATAAATCTTGGGGTGTACCTATGTTTAAATTATTTTGGATCCCAACACCACACTTAAGTTATTCATATATTCTTTTATAATTCCCTATAATGTGTCATGTTATTTTGTGTTTGAACTCCCTCATATTTTAATTATCAATGTTTTCATCATGTATGTATACGTTAACATATCCATCAAAGTTACCTATAATGTTTTCATAAGAGACTTGATGCTTCTTCTATTTTTTTAATGATGAGGTATTAACCTAATGGTAAAGATACTTTATTTGAAAGATCTAAGTCATGGGTTCTATTTTGAGCAATGTTGAGTTTTAATTGAACTATATATCTTGTGATGTTTAGCCTTCTTTAATCTTTGTTCAATATCCTTTTCTTTTTGATCTTTTATAAGTTTATTAAATATTTATTATTACATCTATTTCTTCAATGTCTTATTTTTGTAACCATATCTCTTTGTATCAAACTACCTTTTTTTGAGAACTTGTTACCAAGTTTAGTACTTTGTTAGTATGTTAGAAACTAGTACATTGCATCCTACAAATAGTGCCATATCAGCCTTTAACAATAATACTATGTATTTCATTTTTAGTTTAGATTCTAAATTCATCCAAGAAAAATGGTTTCTAAATATTTTTTATTTTTAATAAATTTTTTTCACTAATCCTCATCACAAAAAATACATCTATATAGAATTGAAAATTCTATAGGAGTTCTTTTAAAAAAATTTAGATCTTTGGTACAAAAATATTTTTAGTACATTTTATCCTAAACACAAGCATTTATTTTTTCTTGTACAACCATAAGAGTAACTTAATAGAAAGCTATGATACACATACTATTTTTCATTTCCCAGGTGTTCTGATTTCCTTGAATGATCCTTTATTAGCATATGTGTGTATCATCTATCTAATGTCAAAAAATTAAATCTTATAAAATAAAAATAATGAGAATAAACTATAAAAAAATGATACCAAACTAAAGAACAAATATGAGATTCTACGTCTCATGAGAGAGAAAGGCCTACAATGAGGACCTTTCATGTTTTCCTCTTCACCCAATTTATACATATTTTGACATAAGAAACTACTATGTTGGATTCTATGGCAAGTGGTAGCATATCTTCCCCTTAAATTGCAATGGCGGCAATGCCAAAATCACAATTTGACTCAATACGTTTGTAACAAACTACGATGGAACAATCTCTCTCAGTCAGCAAATAGTTGGTACTATTGTATATTTGCTAGAATGACTCATTAACAAAAAAGTCTTGAATACAAAGGAGGTTGAAGGTTTTATGTACTTGCTAAAACAACATATCAACAAGCTAAAATATAAATCTAAATCTAAATCTTAGTTTAAAATGAAACAGACATAACTGCCAAAGACATATCTAAACTCTAAAGATGGACACATTTCCTCCTAACTCAAGATCACATCCAAATATGTGTTCAACATTATAGCACTTCTTGGGCATTCTTAAGTGTTAAAAATCTAAGGAAGGTGGGAATGAGTGATTAGCTTAGCTAGGTTTATGATTCATAGATGGATTTTCTAAGTAGATATGTTAATCTCTACTAATTTAACAAAAGGAAAAATATCTTTTCATGCATTAGTTCTTTTTTCAAATTTTTCAAATCCTAGGGAATTTCCTAGATGCAATGTGTAGCAATCAAAGGAACCAATTTCTATGAAAAATTGGCAAGGGCTTGCTAGGGCATACTCTAGAAAAGACATGTAACATCGATGCTTGTATGTTGTGAAAAGAATATAAAGGCTTCTACATTAGGGATGGGTGTGAATAAAGAAGCAAAGAAGCAAGTCCAATGATAAAAATTTTGGATAACAACCTAGAACATTGGTACTCTTAATTAAAAAAACCTCTAACATTATCAATGCTTTGAAAAGATGAAGAATCAACATTGCTTACCTCCAAGAAATAAAATGGAAAGGGGACAAAGCTAAAGATTTAGATAAGGGGTATAAACTCTTCTGCTCAGGAAAAGAAATCATTAAAATAGAGTGGGTATCATTGTTGATCAATTTTTCAGAGATAAAATGGTACAAGTATACTACCATGAAAATTGACTTTTGGACATCAAAATTGTACTTAGAAAGAAGATCATCAATATCATTAATTTCTATGCTCTATAAATTAGCTTAGAAATGTATCTTAAGAAACATTTTTTTGGATTTTATGAATTTGGTATTTCAAGAAATTCCCTAGCAAGAAAGCATAGTCATTTGATGAGTGGTAAGGTACCCCTACACTCAACCATACGAATACGAGCGTTCACGCACGATCCGGTTGAACTCTGCAGACGAGCTAGTTGTGGTATCTATATAGTTACACGTTGATTGCAGTTCGTTGTCTTCCCACCTGCACTATTATTTTCTTTGTCACGTATGGTTTAGTCCAAAGTGAGGTGTATGATGTGCTCCTAAACTAGTGCTACGCCTAGAGACAATGGAAAATAATCTTGATTAAACTAATAAGCAATAGGAAATGAAGTCTAAGCTAGCCTAAGTGTGATGAGCATTTGTTCCTTAATCATCCGTACACATCTTGGACCTTGTGCACAACTACTACTGGGATTACCAAGTGTAGATCCTAGGTACGCTACTAGGTTACCAAGTAGTCACACTTAAATGCTCGTGATTAAGTCATACTCATTCCATAGTTAACAACAAGAATAGTAAATGATGGTAAAGAAATATTAAATAAGACAACAATAAATAACAATAAAAATTAAATAAGTAAAACTAAGTGAATGCTACAATGATGAAGTAACCTCAATCTTTATTTCCAGTCATGTGAGCATCCAAGTACGTCACACTCGAATAAAGGGGTCATACAATTACAAGCATCACACTGCGGGCATGCACTTGGGGAAAATAGTTTAACTTCTACGAAAAAAAACTACAAGGGCTTCACTACAACTACTAGAAAGATGATCCCTAAGTGTGGCAGGAGCCCACTTATTTATAGGCTAAAATAGGCTCTGCGTAAACGGGGCCACGTCGACGCATGGAGGGATGCGTCGACGGGGCCGCGTATACGGGACCCCGTATACGTGGCCTAGACGATGCATCAAATGTTTAGTGCTTCATCATCATTGGAGAAGATTTTAATGGTCATGTTGGATCTATGAAAATGGGATATGAAGGATTCATCAAGAACATAGAATTGTAAAGCACAATGATATGGAAGATTCACTATTACAATTTGCAAGTGTCTATGACCTTGCACTTGCAAATACCTATTTTTAGAAGAGTATATAATATTTAATTACATATAAGAGTGATATGGATGAAATAAAAAAAATTTATTTCTTATTATGCAAAAGAGATTGGGCCATGTGCAAAGACTATAAGGTTATACCTAAAGATTGCCTTATAGCTCAACATTAGCTAATGGTCATCGACTTACCTATATAGAGGTTCAAAAAGGAACTACATGTATAAAATGGTAGAATTTGAAGAAAAACAACATGACCTTATTCAAAGAAAAATTGATTTAAGAATGCACCTAGAATTGAAATTACTCTACAAATTTAATTTGGGGCCAAGTGAAAAGTTACATTCAAAAAATTGGAACAAATATTTTGGATGAAATAAAAGGCAAAAATTCTATCCCAAAGAAGACATGGTAATGGAGTGATGAAGTACAACATACTATCCAAAATAAGAAAAAATGTTTGAAGGAATAGTAGCAAAGCAAAAACCAAGAAAATAGGCTATTATACAAAATGGCAAAAAGGGAGTCAATAGGAGCAATAGCCAAAGCCAAACATAAGGTATTGGACAACTTTTATGGGAAATTAGAAATAAAAGAAGGAGAAAACTCTATTTATAAATTAGCAAAAATCAAAAACAAGAATTATAAGGATATTGATAATGTTAAATGCATTAAGGAAGAAGGAAGAATTTTGGTAAAAGATAAGGAAATTTTGGATAGGTAAAGAAAATTATTTTCAAAAATTACTAAATCAAAAATTTCCAATAAAATAAATCTAAGAAGAAGAGTTAAATTTTGGTTTGGTCAATGAACTTTCCTTCTTTAAGGTGAAGATAGCCTTATCAAAGGAAAAAATTGGAAAAGTTTCTAGACCAAATAACATTCCTATAGAAGCTTAGAAAGCACTAGGACATATAGGAGTTTATTAGCTATCACAATTAACTAAAAAAATCTTGAAGGAAGGAGAAATAGTTAACAATTAAAGAAAAAACATTATTATTGTCATTTACAAAAATAAAGAAGATGTGCAAAATTGTACAAACTATAGAGGGATCAAGCTAATGAACCATGCAATCAAGCTTTGGGAGAGAGTCATAAAGTAGTTTCTCAAATTTGAATCAACAATATCAGAAAAATAATTTGAATTTATGTAAGGGAGATCTACTATAGAGGCTATTTTCCTAATACATAAATGAAAGGAAAGATTCAAAAAACATCAAGAAAATCTACATATTAACTTCATTGACTTAGAAAAAGCATGTAATAGAGTTCTTAGAGATATTATTTGGTGGGCCTTGTAAAGGAAAAATATCCCTAATAAATATATTGAAGTAACTCAAGACATGTATGAAGGAGGTGCTATTAAAATTAGAATAGCTTACGGAACAACATCTAATTTTCTAGTTATGGTAGATCTACAGTAAGGGTTTTCACTTAGCTCAAACTTATTTAGCATTACCATAGATGAATTAACAAAGTAAATATAAGATGAAGTCCCTTGGTACATGCTATTTGTATATGATACTCTATTAAATATTACTTCTAAAATGGAGAAGTGAAGACATGCTCTAGAATCAAAAGGCTTAAAAATTAGTAAAAGTAAAACAAAATATATAGAATATAATCTCAATAACATGATAAATAGTAGTGAAATGAAAGTGATAATTTAAGGCCAAAAATTCCTTCATAGCAAATAGTTCTACTACCTAGGATTAATCCTCCAATCAAATGGTGAAATTGATAAAGATATAAGAAATACAATTAAGGCAGGATGGTCAAAAAGGAAATAGGATAGTGTTATTCTAAGTAATAAACAATACTAATAAAACTAAGAAAAAACTTTTACAAGGTAGCAATCAAGATTACTATCTTATACGGTTCTAAATATGATGCAGTACAAAAGAGGCAAAACAACAAATTAGTGTGGCAAAAATGTGAATGTTTAGATGGATATTAAATGTTAACAAAAGAGTAAACTACATAATTAAAATATTAGAGGAAGACTTGAAATGGCTTCTATTTGTAATAAGTTATAGGAATTGCAACTTAGATTATTTGGATATGTGCAAAGAAGATTAGACAATGATCCTGTAAAAAATAAAAGGTTGCTACATCATTATTTCAAAAAAGCCATTGAAAAGAAGATAAAAAATATATAGGAAAAAAATTGCGGATGATTTGAAGAAATTGCAAATAAAGAAAGATCTAGCTCTTCATAGAGATGAATGTTGAAAAAGAACTCATGTAGCCAACCCCATTTTGTTGGGACAAGGCTAGGATGCTGATGGAGTTATAGTCATGTGTCTTCTTGTCTATTGAGCTTTAACATTAATTTTTTTGTTCTATTTTTAATTATCTTTGTTTTTTTTTTTGACCATTTCATTTTAGCATGTGTTTGCATGATGAACATTGAACCTTTGTATGATAATCCTTTTGAGTATTGATGCTCTAAATGATGACCCTTTTTATGTGTTGTGCAGACCATTTGAATTGTTGTTTTTGTTACCCTTTCTTGTCCTGTTCATTATGTATTGTTTTAACACTTGTGCAAATGGCCATAATCAGATGTTGCATTTTCATTAACTTTTTTTGAGTTCACATCATCTTGTAAAAAAAAAAAAGTGACTGATGGATGCAACTTGCTAGAGAAGAACATACATGTGGACTAGGTGGGTAAGGAGATCTTAAAGAAGGGCATAAAGTTTTTATTAGTTGTTCTTAACATTTGAGACAAAAATATAATATTACAAAAAAAGTCTATATGATCTTTTTTTGTTATATCCAATAGTAATTGGCCACTTTATTGAGTAGATATTTAACTTTCATGATACAAATATAGTGTTCATGTAATAGATCCTTTGGTTCTCTAGACATAATAAAACCTTAGATTTAGTTTTATATTATGACCATATCTCTTTATCGAATTACCTTTTGTTCAAATCTTGTTACTAAGTTTAATACTTTGATATGTTAGAAAATAGTGGCTTACATAAACTTCCAATGGTAGTATCTTAGCCTTTAATAACAACATGGTCAATGGCATTTTTAGTTTTAATTTTAAATTCATCTAAGAAAATTTATTTGTAAATCATTTTATTTTTTTAATACATATTTGATTAAAGCTCACTATGGAAAATGAACAATTACAAATATACAAAAAGCTTAATTTTTATAGGGATGAATAGGGAAAGAGAAATCATGTAGTTGACTTCATTTTGTTAGGAAAAAGGTAGGGTAATAAAGATGATAATATGGCTAATCCTTGTTCCAAGCTATGCATTCATATAAAATTGTAGACTACATAAAGGTTTTTAAAAGGTATTTGTATATTTAACAATGCCCAATTTTTTTATCCTCTTTATTAAGCAAAAAAATAAATACAAGTTTGCACACCACCAACGCTATTAACCTTGGTGCTCCAATTGTATCTCTATGTTGTTTTCTTAGTCATCTTGTATTGTATTCTTAGCTCCACTCCCATTTGCATTCTAATGAATATGTTCATTTATAGCATACTATCAACCCTCTCAACTGAACACTAAACATCCACGATACTCCTTGGATGGGTGAGTTTTCCAATTCCTACCTCAATTCTTTGGTTAATACCTTTATCAAGCTTGTCTCTTTGTTAACAGACTTGGTAAAAATCTTCAATCATTTCCTTAAATGATCCTTCTTACATGTTACATGACTCTTTTATCTTTCTCATATCCTTGAATGCTAGATGTATGTATCATTAGTCTAATAACAAGAAATCTTTTTGCCACACGTATGTCTATCTTCTATTGGAACTTAACTTGACTTAGTTGTATGCACTTATCCAATGTACTAGAAGTGAAGTGAGAGACATCCTCACTTGCACCACAAGTAGTCCCAATCCTCCTCACTCTAGGTTGAGGACCATTAGCATTCAGATATATGTTAAATGCCATTGAACTTCTATTAATCGACTTAGTAAAAAGCTTAGATTCTAATCATTTCATAGCATGATCTCTTCTTGAATATCCAATATGTTTTAGGATTCTTTTATCTTTGCATATCTTTCCTCATGTGCTTACCAATAAGAAATTTTGGCCACATGTATTTTATTTTAGAATTTCAATTTAGCTTAGTTGTGTAGGCATATTCAACGTAGACCTACTGCAGCAAGGTCTTAATCCTAATGACGCTATCCCAACTTGCACCGCAAGTAGTCCTAATCTTAATTACTAAGTTCGCATCCAGATACATGTCGAATGCTATTAAACTTTGATTAATAAACCTAGTAAAATGATTCGATTCCAGTCATTTCTTTGAATGATCCTTCATGTTCTAGGATTCTTATTTTATTATATACTTCAATTCAATGACTGGCGTGTATCATGTGCCTAGTAACAAGAAATCTTGGCCACCCGTATATTTATCTTGCAATTGCAATTTAACTCAACTTAAGGTAGGTATACATACAAATCAAGCTGTGCTTATCCAATGTACAGTAATGGAACATATTCCAAGACTTTGTGCTGCAGGTGGTGCCGATGCTCCTGACTCAAAGTTTGCTTCCGAATACATGTCAAACGCTGTTCAACTTTGGTTAATGGACTTAGTAAAATGCTTCGATTCCAGTCATTTCCTTGCGTGATCCCTCCCTGTGCGCTCCCTGTGGATTGCATGACTGTTATTTTATCGTACCCTTCAATGGCAGATGTGTGTATAATGTGCCTAATAACAAGGAATCTTGGCCACATGTCTATGTTTTAATTGCAAGTTTGACTTATTTGTGCATACATATTCAATGTACCAAAGGGGCCAACGTCCCGACTTGCGTAGCGAGTGGTCCCGATCCTCCTGACTCTAGGTTCAAGCCCGCACACATGCTGAACGCTGTTGAACTTTAAAAGGTTGGAAATCGATGATCAAATTACCTTAATAGGTATCAATGAAGTAATTTAACCCCGTGACACATTGTGTTTTCTTTTGTTTTTTTCATTTATATTTAGACGGTATTCGGTTGCATTATATATACTTTGGACATACTAGCGTTCAGGTCGTTGACAACCATCTTTTACCACGCGTCTTCTTCTTTGTTGGCTTTAATCCGTTTTTTCCCTCAATTGTTGAACTTTTATTCTTATTATTGTTATTATTTTACAAGAATACTTTTATTTTCTTATAGTATAATTACAGATTTGTTTATACAAGTCATAAACATACTATCTAAAGATAGGGGAAAAGTATTTTATATAGTTATTATGAAAATGTCCTTATGCAATATAATGGATCTAGATAGTAAACTTGCCCTATTTAGTATGAATATTTGTAATGTCAATATTGTCAAAAAATGGTTGTTCAATAATTAAGTAGCTTGAATATATTTTTCAAACTGAAATTGAAACTGAAATTTTATTATCTCCATAGACCCTCTAGATCTATTACATGGTAGAAATATACATGTTATAAGTTTTAAAAACATCATGAAGACAAAAAACTTTTTGAGAAAAGTTCAAGAATGTATTAATGCAAAATATATACAATAAGGAAATACAAGGGGAAGTAATGAATCCCCCAAACACACTAGACTTAAAACCACTTCTTGTTAAAGTCAAGCCACGCGATAGACCACATCCAAAATAGGTCTACCAAAACATGCAACAAAAACACAGAGCTCTGTAAAGGTTCAAAAGCAAAGGGACCCAACACAAAAATCCAAAAATCACATACCCAAGAGGCCCAAAACCCATCGTCACCATCAGAATCCAACCACTGAAATCACTTGAGATCTCTGTCTCCAGTAAGCCTCCATCTCACTATCCACAACCTGAAGTTGAGATAGGACCTCCAACTCCTCCTTGTGCAAGTCCTTACCACTTTAGGATCAATGAATCTCCTATTGCTACAAATTAGTTTCCTACAAGCAGACCACATCACATGTTTCCCGATGCATAATCTCTTTAAGGGTATTTCTTTTATAGGGAGGACCTTGCCCCCTGTAGCTCCATGAGAGGATTCTCATGTCTTGCAACTTGCATATTTGAAAACCTCCTTGAGGACTAGCTGCATCCCCAAGTCAACCTTTGACTGTATCCTGTTAACTGGGGCCACAAAAACTAATAGACACCCTAACTTGCTTGTGCTAAGCGAAATCGAGAAAGGTCCATCATTCATGGTACTTCTTTTAGCAATCTCTTCCAAGGGAGGTAGGGGACTCCCTCAAACCATGTTAACCCAAATACCAAGGGGGGTCATTCAAACCCCAAACCCTGAGTAGAGAATATTGTTGGCCTCAACCCATCTTTAATGGGTAACCCCAAGGAACTTGAAGATCCAAAAAACCATGGCAACCTAGATGACACTAGCAAACTTGGTGAATTAGCTTCTCCACCTTCACAAACACCTTGTGAATCCTAGGATTCAACTTGACTACTTTCCACATCCTCCACCTCCTTCACCCCTTTAACATTAGCTTGTGCACTCTATTAAGTGGCCCCTACCCCAATGGTATTCACCTTCACTATCCTGCTGGGCCCAAAGGGTCCCATGCCCTATGGTGGATTTCTAGGAAACCTCCCCTTTTGGGTTACAAATGTTCAATCCTGACCCCTCTTCTTTTGGTCATCCCCCTACCTTTGCACCTAACAGTCTATCGTCTAGTACCTCGCCTTACCACATGTGTTGCAAAGGCGAAGCCTAGCAAATTTCATAGCTACATGAGGGTCAACAATCGCATTTTCATATTCAATCTTTACCCATTACTCCCCCAAGGGAAAGTTGAGCACAACCTCATGGACTAGCTCCACAAGTGAAAGTGACCTCCACACATAGAACCTTGCAAACCCCATTCATTCCAAGGAACCCATGGCACAATCAAAGAATATCAAATCCTCAAAGAAACCAACAAGAGTTCTTAGGAACTCTTCCATCCAAAGCTCCCACGAAAGACTAGAAACCCTGATCTAGACCGAAGCCCTTGAAAAAAAATCTAAGTCCTAATTGGCCCTTGGTCATCAATGGGTTAGGGCCAAATACTACACCCCAAAAAACCACAACCTGCCCATCAAAATCTTCTCACGATCCTGCACTAATTGAAAAATAAACAAAAAGAGATCCTCTGGGAGGCAACAAACCTCCATAGGGTAGAAACCCCAATGCATGACTATCCATTTCTTAACCAAGTCAAACGAAGATGGTGTGCCTGCCAAAACACACTTATTAATGAGACTTAACTCCACCATTCATAGCCTCGCACTTGAGGGGACTTGCATTCATACCCTCATCGAGCCATCTCCTCTCACACACTCCTCCACACCCCCAACCTTGGGGCACCAAGTGACTTCTTTTCCCCCAATCTCTCCTCCAGCATCCTTTCTTACAGAACCCCCCAACCCGCTAGTTGCTCCAAACTGTGCTGCACTCACCTCATCCTCTTCCCAACTATCCTCTATGCCAAGTCTATGCTCCATGCTCATCACGCTTCCTATAATCACTGCATTCCTTGCATTCACTACATTTCCCAC
The DNA here is from genome assembly GCA_015680685.1 of Gnetum montanum. NCBI lineage: Eukaryota > Viridiplantae > Streptophyta > Gnetopsida > Gnetales > Gnetaceae > Gnetum > Gnetum montanum. The sequence goes on along the minus strand of MNCI01000579.1, from coordinate 522,487 downwards.
ACTCGCCACATTCCCCACACTCGCCACATTCCCACTCATCGATTCAAAATCACCCATGTCTATATCATGATCATGGAGAAAATTACCAACTCTTCTTAGTAACACTTAGAACAATTCAACCAAATTTACAATTATAATATCCCATCTATGTTTTATGTGTTCTAATTCAAGACATTGTAAAAAAATATGGTATTCATCTTCAATGTTTTTTGCATTACACAATGAGCATATTGCAGGAATTTTGAGCCATCTACATGTTTCAACTCTCAAATGATGAGATCCCATTCATGCTCTACTAATTGTGCATCATAATTATAGATAAATAGTTTATCTTTAAATTAAGGCCTCCCTTGATACTATTCAAATAGAAAAAAAATTTTCCTTGTACATTTTTAATATTATCAATTTTATATTACATAATTCATATAAAATTTTACTTATAATATACTATTTGCATATAAAAAGACCAATTATGCAATATTCAAATAGAATACACTATTTACTTCTCACTACTTATAGTACTCATACATTAAGTACTCAATTTCCTTGGTGACGACCATGCCTCAATAACCAAAAATTGAAGCCAAATCCTATAAAATGCTTACATATTGAAACAAGAAAAGATTACCATACTTTATTCTTGCTTCCAATTGAGAATGAAATACAAATATGCTAGAAGCAATGTCCCTAAGAATAGACAAGGACTCAAGACCTCCACAAAATATTCTCACATACATCAATGGTAATAAATCCTACAATGGATGCTCAAGATGAGCTTTACATACTATCTTCTCTCTTCTCTTTTTACCTTTCTTAGACCTCTCTCTTTCCATCTTCTCATGAACATACAATCGAAGGCCTCAATGCCTATTTAATGTCATTCCATGGTTTGTCCATTATATATGGAATTACAAAAATTACAAAAAAGGGTGTCCTAGATAACAAAATTGGACATCCTTACAAAAATGGATGATAGGAATCCTCTAGTTTCTAAAGACAAGGTGGAGATTAAATAGTGCTAGGAGTCAGACTCCTGGGATGCTGAAGAATCTTCAATAGGCTCCTGCACTCATGGTGATGGTCGTTGAGGTTGTCTTGTTGTGGCTATTGCTTCTAGTGGAAGACAAAAAGCATCTAGTAATTCTTTCATCTTCTCCTCCTTACTTTGTGGATCATACATAGGCCATGCGGCTTTGCCAATATGGGTTGGTATGGGGACATCCCACAATTCCTTAATGTTGTAGGGCATTGTAGGAAACAATTCCTTAATGTTGACAAACCATGTTGCAAATTGTTTACGTTCAACATTGAACATCTTTACCAGGTTCTACAATTTGTGGTAGTCATTCATTCTTCTAACAAGGTTCTCAAAAATTGCTCATTGCTTTGTGAAACGGCTCCTTAGAACTTCAAGAACAGCATTGGCTATCTCCAACTTTTACTTGATATCTTTATGATGCTCAAACTCAACCTCATAGAGGAGGTATGAGCTGGCCACCTTCTTCTCCAGTTCATACCTTGGTCTTCTTATTGTTAGCATCACCAAGTTTGCATTTTGGAGGTTGGCAAGCTCCATGTATTCTATCATTTCTTCTATCTGCAACTCCTTCATGCAAATCTCTACTTTGTTGTAGGCATTCAAGTCATCAAATATTGACTGCCATACATCACCTCTTTTCTAGAGTTGGTGGTTTTTCATGCATGGTTAATAATGTCCTATAATGAACATGCTCATACTTTAAAAGTTCAAAAGTAATGTAACTAGAAGGAGAACTAAGAATCCAATACAAGAGTAAGCAAAGAAGAGCAAGATATGATGTCTTCAACAGTAGCAAGATCAATAGCATTAGTGGTGTGCATTGTTTCTCTGGTAGCTCTCCTTGATGTTGATGGCAATGTCAAGTTTTCAACCAAAGATGCCACTAAGGATACCTTCAGTGACTTCATGAAGGATTTGCAAATAGAATGGATCAATGAAGGAAGCCAATAATATGACATACCAATGTTGAGTGTGAATAAGAGGTTCATACTTGTGGATCTCTCCAACAATCTATATAGCATCACAATGGCGATCAACACCATGAATGTTTACGTGTTGGGTTATTGTGCCTATCAATATTCAACCCCATGAACCTACTTCTACAAAGACACTCCTGTGGCAGTTGCCAACACTCTGTTCACCAATGTCAACAATAATAATAGAGTCCCACTTAGCTTCATCAGCACCTATGACAATCTAGAGAAAGAGGTAGGACATAGGGATTAGATCGATTTACTGATGGGAGAACTAAAGAATGCCATCACCAATTTGTAGAGTTAATGTAAGAAAGTTGATGATAAAGTAGTTGCTAAATATTAATTGGTGGTGAAAGTAGCTAGATACAAATTTATTGATGCATAGATAGCAGCGTCTCTATACCTACAAGACCCCAAATTTAAGCTAGACTCTATGATGCAAGAGCTGGAGATGAGTTGGGAAAAATTGTTGGACTACATCCAACGGTAATTACAGGGAGTATTCTCAAGTGTCGTCCATGTAAAATACATCAAAGTAGAAAACATCTACCTATACTACGTCAAAGACATTGCAATACTAAAAAATATGAAATTAGCAATAGCACTACGACTTTTTCTTTTTCCTTCTTCTGCTTTGCAGCGACCATGCATAGTAATGCCTATGGAGGATGTCAATTATTATTAATATGGTATCCTAGACCAATCCAACTCTAATGAACTCTTCTTGAACAATGTCCAAGGACTGTGTTCCAATGTCTAAAGCGGGGACAAGGTGTAGCTCTCCTCATGTGGAAACTCATTTCAATGAACACCAACAAAGGTGAAGTCAAAATCAAGCAAGTTTGCATAAAATTCCTTTCATCCAAAACTCAATTAGAAGCCCTAGAAAGCACATTTATACTACAAGACATTGTTATGTTTGTATCTAATCATGAATCATCTCTTGAAATGCCAAATGTTTTGAAACCCACTTTTCAACTTACATGATAAGTTGGTCAATCCTGTAGGCTATGGCTAATTCCATTGTGCACATGTATTTTTCCTCAACAAACATGAATAGCTTCATGCTATGCCTTAGAGGATTGAACAACACTAAGACCCCTAGCGATGCCCTAGTCACCCGCATCTATAATTCCTTGAGGATTGAAAATCTTTTATTGAATGTACTTGATGAGTGACGAGGTACCCCTACACTCAACCAAATGAAACAAGCATAGCACGCGTGATCCGGTCGAACTCCGCAAACTAAATGCCTAAACGCTGCAAGGAACACTTGGGGTTAATTAATTGTTGTCTTCCCAGACTTACTTGTTGTTGTCACGGTGTATGGTTAAGTAAGTCCGAGGTATATGATTTTTTTGGTCTTTTCAAGTTTATCTCCTATGCTAAAGGGTGAAGGGTTGAGAGACTAAAACTAACTCTAACTACAACGCTAAGTCCTAGTGTCAGCATCCATTCCCACTTGTCGTACACACCCTGAACTGTGCAATTGTGGCTACCAAACGCTAATCGTTACTGGGATTACCACATGTAACGCACGTGCTCGAAGCAGTCGTACTGAGGCACCTAACTAGCCTAAGTGTGACAAGCAGCTGATTCCTTGACTAGTCGTACACATCCGTAGATGCTCGTAATCAAGTCATACTTGTCCCACATTCTAGGAGATAAGGGTGAGAGAATCTAATCGCGATGAGTAGCTGATTCCTTGGCTAGCCGTACACATTCATCAATGCTCGTAACCAAGTCGTACTCATGCCGCGTTACTAGGAAAGCAATAAATAACATTAAATAAACCTATCCATGTACTGCAAGGTTTATCCACAAAGCTCGTCTTTATTTCCATACACAACTTACGTTCAGGTACAAAGCTGCTCGAATAAAGAACTGTTCACTTGGGGGACTCCTACTGCAGGCACATGGAAAATATTCTATCTCTAGGGTGATCAATCCGCCAAAGCTTCGCTACTTCTAGCCTAGGATGAGAAATGAGGGGAGTGCCGCCTCTTATTTATAGATTTGGCGACGGACCGTGATATTGCGTACGCGATATCGCAGGGGACGACGCGATATCGCGTACTCGATATTGCAGGGGATGCGATATCACGGCGGCCGCGATATCGCGGCTTGTGCATATCACGTCTCATCATACCCCCATGACTGAATGAAAACTCATCGTCGAGTTCCTTACAATAATATCAGGTAGGTATGGGATTATTGAGGGGAATGGAACCAATGGAATGACATGTGAACGGATCATTATTACAAGACTTGACAAAACTGGTGTTCATGACAACAAGGGTGAACACCTTATTACAATGACATCAGGCCATAGTTGGCAGTTGAGAGAAAAGAGGAGAGATAAGAGAAGAGAAGAGGAAAGAAGAGTCTTGCTGCTGCCAACGCCTAGATTGTGCCTTCCGTTGTCCATCCGTAAGCGAGCCATCAATTCTGCTCCTTGCATAGCTGCTTCAGCACTGCTCCATTCCAAGTGTTTGCTCCAGATCCATTCTGTTGTTGTATGATTGCCATCTGCACACACAACACAATCATATATTAGTAAGGGTAATTGAATCATCAAGTAATTGATACCTTGCTTCGGTGTAGGTTCATTGGCTAGGTTGTGGTATGGCTAACATGGACCTGGGAAGATGTAGTAATGATGACTACCAAAGGTGTAGGGGTTAGGAAGAGAAACGAAAAAATTTGGGGCTTAGGAGAAAAAGCGAAAAATCAGGCCCCGTACCCCCATGACTAATTGCAAACCTTCAGTAGTGGTAGAATGGAGAAAGAAAAGGAGTAAGAAAGATAGGTAAAAAGGGACAACTAGGGCATCAATGAAGTGGATGTCAAGATGGAAATGAACAAGAATAAAATTAATTGCAAAATGTTAAGGAAAAGAAGTTAACTAATGTTCCAAATAGGAGTGTCAGTGGGTCCCCCCCAAAGAAGGCTCATATCGTTAATGCCCTGACAAACCCACATTCAAAGAGTCCGTAGGCTCTAGGAATGTCCTTTGAAACAAGAGTTAAAGTCTTAACCGCAAGAATTTACCGAAAAGAAAACAATGCATCAACCACAATATATACACTAATGATACAACCGGCAATGAGGTGAATAATGGAGAGAAGGATGGAGAGAAGAGAAGTGGAATGGAATTCCAAGAACAAGGTGGTGTACAGCCCCTTGTGTGTTGCATGGTTAATGTGACTTGGCAAATCTCATTCCAACTCCGGGCTCAAACCAACCACTTCCAGTGACTTTGCATCAAGGCATTCGGTTAAACCATCCACTTGGATAATGAGCATGCATCTTCAAAGAGCCACCACCATTCCGAAGAAACAAAGGAGGCAATGGGAAGCGAGAAGGGCCTTACTTTGGTTCCATAACTAGTGCTTATAGCCCTAAGTTATTCTGTCTAAGGGGTGTGCTTTGAATCCTCACATTGGTTTTTTTTTTGTGTTTTGTGTTTTTATGTGTGAGAACCACACCATGCAAAGACTTCTTTATTTTTATTGTCTCAGCTTTCAAAGAATGGGTAACATCAGAACAGTAAGAAAACTCAAGAAGGGAACATCCAAGCACCCAAGGAAATGGTCAACACAAAAACATCAAGTTCCCTTGAAGTCACACCCTTTTCAAACCTTGAGTCCATCCTTAGTTTGAGAAATCCCCAGTCACCGATTCGTTAAAGTTCTTATTAGAAGGGAACTATACATTTCCAAGCCAAGAGAAACCATAGAAATTGATGGATGGATGAAGTGATCTCATTGCCTGTCATATCAAAAGAAACATACCTTAGTCTTGACATTGTAACATAAAGGTAAAAATCAAACATTAGCAATCAATGAAAAACAGTTCATCCCATTGGTCTGAACACTTATTATGGGACAAACTTACATCATGGATGGCACACGCACACACACACACAAAATAGAAAAATATAACGATGGTGTAAAACAAAAACAGAAAAAGTTAAAGGAATTTGTAAAACAAAAACGTGTAAAAAAAATTGAAAAAGAACTGAGGGCCTCATATGATTAGCATAGGTGGCCATCTCCCCCATGAATGAGTTGTAAGGGAGAGATCTGAAATAATGAGCATCTATTTGAATTTCGAAGAAGTGCCCAACTTCTCCCAATTGATGATCTTAAGTTGAGGGGTGGAAGTTGGTGACGCTCACGTTCCAATGTGTCTATGCCACGTTTGTTGGCATGAGTTTCCTCAGTTCGTTCCATGCATATTTGCTTGCTCCTTTGAGTGGCTATCAACCACGGGGTGTCTACTACTGGTTGCGTGGTTGCTACATATAGGCATCTTTATTTTTCACTCTCAAGGGCACACCTCTCACATGGAGACATATCCTCCATGTCATCACCCGATGAATCACTGTATGTGATGCATGGAACTTCCTTCTTCTCGATCTTTCCATAAATGTTTATCTTAGAAATTTGCAAAGAAAGATCACTGATGAGACGCAGTTTGCACAAGCCATGATATCGCATACGCGATATCGCGTACACGATATCGCATCTTTCCCTACGATGTCGCGTACGTGATATCGCAGTCTGCTGCCATGTCTATAAATAAGAGGTGGCTCTCCCTTATTCGGGATCCCAGTTTTAGAGTAGCGAAGCTCTGGCAGTTTGATCCCTCCAGAGTTAGAATTTTTCCCGTGTCTGCCCGCAGTGTGGTGAATGTGATTGTACGGTGTCTTTATTCGAGTGTGCCGTACTTGGACACGCACATGACCAGCAATAAAGATCGAGATTACTTCATCATTG
>MNCI01000579.1:366331-504400 GCA_015680685.1 Gnetum montanum | reverse complement strand
CTTGCGTTCAGGTACAAAGCTGCTCGAATAAAAAACCGTTCACTTGGGGGACTCCTACTGCGAGTACATGGAAAATATTCTATCTCTGGGGTGATCAATCTGCCAGAGCTTCGCTACTTCTAGCCTAGGATGAGAAATGAGGGGAGTGCCACCTCTTATTTATAGATTTGGCGGCAGACCGCGATATCGCGTACACGATATCGCAAGGGATGCGATATCGCGGTGGCCGCGATATCGCGTACGCGATATCGTGGCTTGTGCATATCACGTCTCATCAGTACTCATAAGTGTTTTTTTAAATTACTTTCCTTGTTTCCCTAGAACACTTCCTAAGATGAGAATCCTAGGGCTATCAGAGCTCTCAAACCTTGCAGAGTTTCCATCTCCACAAACTACCTCCTATGGCTGTTGAAACTAAAACATTTGTCAAAGCATGCCTGCGAATGAAATTCACTCCTAAACCAAGCCGCTACTATCACTTGCATATTCTGATGTTGTGATAGATCCACCCTTCATAGATCTCTCCTCATTAGCTAAGCTCTTCCCCTAGCTAAGTGCTGCTCTAAAATTTACACTCTTCAAACCCTCTTATGAACCAATACTATCACCACCTAGATCTTCAATCATGACCTTCTGATCAAATTTCAATAATCTTTTTTTACTTGTAATATGTTATTTACATATAAAAAATCCAATTACACAATATTTTAATAGAATATGTGAAACTAAAACTAAGATCTAGTAACATCTGTAGACCCAAAAAATCTATTAGACAATAGTACATTCATGTCATGAAGAATAAAAACTAACTCAACAAAGTGACTAATCATCATAGGATGCATTAAAAACAAATCATAAAATTTGTTAGTAGTAATATTATATTTTTTTCCCTCAAATGATTAGTCACATGACAACTAAGAAAAATACGTTGCTCATCGTCAAGGACTTTAGATTCACATAATCGACAAGTGCATTATTCCATTGGCATGTGGATCCATCTTTCAATTTCAATCCTTAGACAATGTAAACTCAACCAGAGCCTACTAATAAAACTACAAGCTCTAATCATAATATTAGTTGTAGGATATTGGACTTTTGAATCTAAAGGAATACCTCTAATATGCTCCAAGTAGAATTTTTTATTTCCTTTAACATTTGACCGCAACCTTGCTAATACCTGATGTTTTACTAACTTTTAAATATGTTGAGGATTCTTTTACATTACCTCCATTAAGATATTCCAAGTTTTGAGCCATTTCATCCTCAAAAAATACCAACTTTATTCTCTTATGCTTTCAAGAACTATTTTAGAAATCTTTGGATGCTTTGATTTTGAAACTTTTTGAGTATAAGTAATAAATTGCCAAAGAGCTTCAACTTCTAGGAAAAGAAAATCACACTTCAAAGGTAACTTGGAATAAGGTGTCTTATATTTTACTTATAATTCATCTATTTAAAAAATATGTTGCACCCTTTTAATAGCCTACTAGTTTTTTGCATTGAGACTAGGTCCCCACATTGCACACTCGTACAACACAATTGGATAGATGATAGATTGGAAGATTTGTTTCCTGACTTACCAACCCTAAATTCCTAATGCTATGTATTTATTTTTAACTGCATAGAGAGCTTTAATTTCTCCTCCTATTCTTTTTTTGATATAATCATCCCATTTGTAATTATTTGTATAATGAAGCCCCAAGTATCTAAAGGAGTTCACATTTTATATTTTGGCCGATACCATACTAAAACTAAAATTTACATTTCTAGTATCCCATATCATCATTTTTGTTCTTTCCACATTAACCTTCAGACTAGATGAAAGAAAAAAGCTTTCTAACACTTGTAGCATATTTTTCATACTTGATTTAGATGTGGAAATTAATGTAGCATCATTTGCATATAGAAGTAGGTGTATTCCTTGAGATCCTAGTTTGATAATATGCTTTTGATCCACTTTATATAATCAATCTTGTAATTTATCAATAAAGATATTGAAGAGAGTTGGAAATAAAAGACAACCTTGTTTCACTCCAATTCCACTTTGAAACTAAAATTTATTCTCTAATATACTATCCTCAACCTTGATTATGACTTCTTCATAAAAATTTTGAGTTACTACTATTAACTCTGTAGGAATGTCTAAATAATTAAGTCACTTCCATAACTTTGTTCAGATCACTAAGTCATATGCTTTTGCAAAATCAACAAAACAAATGAAATATTTTTTGTTGGACATTTTTGCAACTTCTATACAATGTCTAAGAGTAACTAAATGATCAATAGTGAAGTGGTTTTGTCTGAATATAGCTTGGCAAATTGCCCTTTTATTATTAATTTCTGCCCAAGTGCCTAATCCTTTTTCAAGGATACCCAATAGCTTGGCAAAGATATTACTAACCAATATTATTTGATAGTTGTTTAGATTGTTTTTGTTACCTGTTTTTATACAAAAGTATTACCTTGCTGACCCTTCATCATGGGTCCAAGCCACACTCAACCACTATGTTTAGGCTTTGACAAATTTTCTTATGAATAGGAGTTCTTGCCCATTGAAGTAATTCAACATATAAATGATTGGGATCCATAGCTTTACCAGTTGCTAACCTATTAATGCCATCTATCACCTCATCTAGGGTGAAATACAAGGAAGCTTGAGTAAGACTGGAGGATCTATCAACCTCCCCTAAAAAAAGCTAATTATAAAAAACACAAATATAATGAAAAGAGATATCAAGTGATGGGGATATTTTGTGCTGAAAAGAATTCCAAAATTTCTTAGGCTCCTTTGTAATCATGTATGCAAAATTCTCTTACTAATTTCTAACAAAGATCTTCTTCTTCTTCTTGATTAAGCATTGATACTGCTTAGTCAAAGTTTATTTTTGATCTACACTAGTTTTTTTAATGCTCCTTCTAGATTGTACACATTCATCATTAAACCAATGCTAATGAGTATTATGATTGTAGTCATTAGTAACCTGTTTAGCTCATTCAACTAAAATTTGTTCCACATTCTTAGAATGTTGTTTAAAGTCCCATTACTTTTTCACTATCTCTTTGTACTTGTCTTTGACCTTAGATGTTAATCTTTTTTTGATGCAATTTCTTGTTCTTGTTCTTTTCAGTATCAAGATATAACTAAAGTTGTAAGAAAAAATTTAAAGAATGATAACAAGATTCCACTACCTCAGCTCCTACTATAAAATCTTTCATGTACTTTATATTTTCAATTAATGACAAAAGAAAATCAATACCAGAATTATCTTGGGGTCCTATAAAAGTGAAAGCTTTAGATCCTAGGAAGTTGGCTAAGCCATTACAATTGATCAAATCTAAAGTCTTAGACGACTCTAAAAATTGTTGTCCCATTCTGTTGATGATGCTATCTTTAGAGCACCTAGCCCAATTCAAACAAGAAATAATGTTTAAGCCACCATTAGCATTTTTTCATTAAATAATTTCTATTGGAGTGATCCCACTTAAGAATTAAAATCACTATAGATAAAAATAGCTCCCTTAGTTCTAAACACCATAATGTCTATTTCTAAATTCTAGAAAGGAAAATCTCTAGATAAACCTACCATATCATACAAACTAGCTTCACTATGAGCAAAATAGCAAATGGCAAGAAAAACACAATTTGATGCTAGTAAAACTTTAACCAAACATATTACTTAAATTCATCTATCTTTTCTAACTGTACAAGATGATTTAAAGGCTTTCTGACTGAACACACAATAACTCTTAAGGTTTTCCTCTTCGATCCTTTCTAAGATTTCCTATAGAGAATTTAATGAAGCTTGGAATAACAAAATATTTTGAGCATTCATCTTCGCATGTATCCACCATGCCAAAAATATCAAAGCTATTAAAAAACCAATACTATTTAAAAATAATTTTATTTACAATTCCACCATTAATGTTTATGAATCCATGGCATAAGGAGCTTCGACATTTTTTGAGAAATTTCTTAAATATATTTTATTTGTAATCACTGCCACATTACTAACATTTAGGTAAGCCATGAGACATTTTTCACATGTACCTATAACCTTTTTTCATTATTCTACTCTCTTTACAAGTTCCTTGCACATCAAATCTTTATTTATCCAAATTCTATTCCCACATTCAACCTATTTTAAGTAGCTACAATGCATCCAAACATGCTTCTTATCATCTACCTACTGAAACATAACAATTACCTACCATGGTTTTTCACCTCATTCATGTGGAGCCCTAAATGCATGAACAATATTTGGACAACTAATATGCATATCATCAGTAATTTGTTCAATTTTTTGAACCAAATTCTCATCTTTGTCATCTTCTTTCTCTTGAATACCAACAAAATGGAGATTTTTTTCATTTACCCATTTCTCATCTTGTTCCTTCAATACTTCCACAATTTTCGTTCCCATCTCTATCTTTGTTTCCATATGTTTTATTTTTCTTTGACTTTCCTCAAGTTTGGATTCTAGTAATGCTAATTTCTGAAAAATTTGTTCCTCATCTATTAGTGTAAAGCTTATTTCCTTTTTTCCTTTAATATTTTCTTCCAAGGTTATTAACCTTTGTAGGATTTCTGTGTTTTGCTACAAAATTTTATCTAACAATGCTATTTTGGAAACAATAACATTCCAATCTACAACTAGAATTTCAACCATTACAATTAAACTTTTTCTTTACCTTCCCTGTGATGATGGCACCATGTAGTCTTCAAATTTTCTAGGTGTATGAATCGTTCATTTTGCCAAGAAACCTATGCTCATGAACTGAGGATTTTCTCCTATCATCAAATCACTACTTTCAAACTACAAAATATGCTAGGATCTCATACAAAAATTGATGAGTGGCGAGGTACCCCTAGACTCAACCATACGAATATGAGCGTTCACGCACAATCTAGTCGAACTCTGCAGACAGGCTAGTTGTGGTATCTAGATAGTTACTCGTTGATCGTAATTTTTTGTCTTCCCACCTGGACTAGTATTTGCTTTTTCATGTATGGTTTAGTCCAGAATGAGGTGTATGATGTCGTCCTAGGCTAGTGCTACTCCTAGAGGCAATGGAAAGTAACTTTGTTTTAGCTACGAGGGAAAGGGTGAAGAGAGTCTAAGCTAGCCTAAGTGTGATGAGCATCCGTCCTTAATCATCCATACACATCTTGGACCTTGTGTACTACCACTGGGATTACTAAGTGCATGTTCTATGTACGCTATTGGGATACCAAGTAGTCACACTTAAATGCTCGTGATTAAGTTGTACTCATTCCGCGTTTACTAACACAAGTAGGAGATGAGGGTAGAGAAATATTAATTACAAAAGTGATAAATTAAAATTAAAATTAAACTAAGTGAATGCTGCAATGATGAAGTAATCTCAATCTTTATTTCCAATCATGTGCATGTCCAAGTACGTCACACTCGAATAAAGGTGTCGTACAATTACAATCATCACACTGTAGGCATGCACTAGGGAAAAGGGTTGAGAAGAACTAGAAATGAAAACTAACTTCTAACTGATCTACTTACTGAACTCCCCCACTTCGTTCTCCTACATGTGTATTTATAGGCACACACAGGAGTCACGATATCATGTATCCAATATCGCTAGCCAAGCCACAATATCGCATACCCGATATCGTGGATCCGATATTGGAGCCTAATGAATCATGACTAATCAAACATTTTAATAGACACTCACTATAAAAATTGCAAATATGCTAGGGCCTCTTTTAACATATTTTTGAAATTCCAAAATTATGCTAGGACCTCCTTGAACATTCTAAATTATGCTAGAGGATTTAATAGAGTAATAGTTCCATAAAACCTGAAGAGCATTACCTAGTTTGTTGTAGAATAGATGTGCCTATTTGATGATGAAGAGTTGCTTCTTTTCATCCAAAGAATGTGCTAGATTGCTGACAGGGCCTTGTGCAACATTGTTACTTATGATACTCATAACTTACATACTCAGTTTCATTTCTATTACTTATAATACTCATACCTTACATACTTAATTTCCTTGTTGAACATTTTTTCATTTCTAGTTTCCATGCTAAAATGATAAGGAGCCATATAGGCAATGAGAGGTGGCTCAAGTAGTTAGCTCATTATTTGATAAGAAATTGTAAATAAGTGGTTGCAATTAAAATTACACTATAATTAGCTTATTTTATTTCTCTATAATTATTCTAATGTATCATGTTTCCTATATATCTTGGGATGTACCCATTGAATTTCAATCCATTAAGCAATAGTAGAGAAGTAGAAGAAATGTATAGACAAAGTAGTGGTTTAGCTTTTAAGGTGGTTTATTCTTGTTTAAAAACCTATGAACTTTTAAAGTTGACCTATAAGTCATGGAAGTAGTTAGGACTTAATTTGAAAAATTTCTTAACACCCTAGTTTTTAAACAATTAAGGTAATTAATAATGAAAATATCTATATTTGACTAATAATATGATAGATTAGTTATCATAAGACCTACAAAAAATTAAATTATAATCACCTAGGAATTTAAATGTTAAAATTTTCTGAAGTAGACTAAAACCTAAGGTTGATAAAGGATAAAATCATTATTGATGAGTAGCGAGGTACCCCTACGCTCAACCATACGAATACGAGCGTTTCACGCATGATCCGATCGAATTCCAAGGACTAAGTGCTTATGAGCCCTTGTGCAACAAGGATGGGTTGGTTGATCATTGTCTTTCCAAGCTTACCTATATGTCATGATTGTATGGTTAAGTAAGCTTGAGGCATATGATTTTTATAGCTTTTATGTTTTTATGTCCTATGCTAGTAGGGAAGGTATGGGATTATTGACTAATTGACAACTGACAGTGGAATGGGATGATAGACTCAACGTGCCTAGTGAATGGATCAATAAGCATATTACAACATTAGTGTTCATGACCATTGTGGTGAACACTCGTACATAAATGACATCCAAGCCTTTATTTGGTAGCTTGAAGAGAGAAGGAGAGAGAGAAAGAAGATGGAGTATGTTGCCACCAATGCATATTACGCCTTCCATTGTTTATCCATAGCCATGCCACCAAACTTGCTCCTTTCGTAAATGCTCCAGTTTCAATCCATCCTGAGTGCTTCCTCCAAGCCCATTCCATTGTTTGTATGATCGCATCTGCACACACAACATAGTCACAAATGAGCAAGGATAGATAATCCATAATGCAATTGATACCTTGCCTCGATATAAAGCGCATTGGATAAGTTGTGGTTATGGCAAAAACTGGTATGGAGATTTATCACTGGCAACTACCCAAGGTGTAGGCGTTAGGAAATTAGTAAAATGGAAAAAATTAAAAAAATTTTGCCAAGGCCCCCATGACTAAGAGCGAACCTTCGATAGCTATAAGATGGAAAAACATGAGGAACAAGAAAGATGAAAAATATCAACGGCAACACCAATAAAATGGATGTCATGGATGGAGATGAAACAAGAAATGATTGATTGTAAGAAATGTTTAAGGGAAAGAAGTTAACAATTGCACAAAAAAGAAATGCCAGTGGGTCCTCCCCAAAGTAGGCTCATGCCCTTTATGCCCTAACAAACCCACAAGCCAAAGAGTTCGTAGGCTCTAGGAATTTCATTTGGAAGCAAGAGTTAAAAACTTGCCCACAAGAATTCACCAAAGAAAAACAATGCATCAACCCAGAATAGACTAATGATAAAACTCGCAATGAGGTGGAAAATGGGAAGAAATATGGAGAGGAGAGAATGGAATGGAATCTCAAGAACAAGGTTGTGTAAAGCCCCTTATGTATTTCATGGTTAAGATAACTGAGTGGAACTCATCCCAAATCCAGACTCAAACCAGCCACATTCAGTGACCTCACATCAATACACTTGGCCAATCCATCCTCTTGAGGGAACAAGAATGCTTCCACAAAGAGTGACCACCATCCCAAGGAGAGTGAGCTAGAGAAGCAAGAAGTAAGAAAGGGCCTTAGTTAGAGGAAACCTTCAGGCATGAGTAACATGTCTTTCCAATGCCATAACCAGTGCTTGTAACCCATATTTCTTTATTATGTCTAAGTGGTGTGTTTTGAATTCTCACATTTTTCTCTTTTTTCTCTCTTATTTTTTTTATGTTTACGCATGAGAACCAAACCATGTAAAGACTTTTTTTTATTCACTCAACTTCCTAATATTTGAACAATGTCAGAATGGTAGAAAACCCAAAAAAAAAAGCATCTAAGCACCTAAGAGAATGGCCAACACTAATGCATTGAATCCCCTTAAAGTCACACCTTTTCATCCTTTGAGTATTTTCTTGGTTTGAAAAATACCCAGCCACCAATTTATTAACAAGTTTACTTAAAAAAAGGGGACTGTATAGTTCCAAGCCAAAGGAGACCATAGAGTTGTATGGATGAGTGAATGATGTGGACTCATTACCTATTTTACCGAAAGAACCATACCTTAATATCAGCATCATAATTCAAAGGTAAAAAGCAAACACTAACAATATGATATAATTCAATCCACCATCATGAGCACTTATTAGATGACGAATAAAAGTAAATTAAGCAAACAAAGAAATAGTAAAAACATGAACGATGGTGTAGAAAAAATAAGAAAAGTTGAAAGAATGTGTGATGAGCTGCGATATCGCGTACGCGATATCGCATCTGCCAAACGATATTGCATACACGATATCACATCTTGCCTCATCTTCTATAAATAAGAGGTAGCACCCTTGGTAGACCCTTAGCCAGATTCTTACAATATTATTATTCCAGAGTTAGAATTATTTCTGTGTGCCCGTAGTAGGAGTCATAAAGTGAATGGATCTTTACCTGAGCACAATTTTGTGTACGGCAATAAAGACAAACTTTATTATAAACCTTGCAACATACAGATTAAGATAATTAGTAATTAATTATTATTTAATTATTTCCTAGTTAATTAATATCTCTCTCAACCCTCAACCCCTGTAGTTAAATACACTCAGTACGATCACTTTGAGCATGCATGTAGCGCCTGGTAACCTAGTGACGATTAGCGTTTGGTAATCCCAACAGCATTGCACTGGTTCAGGATGTGTACAAAAAATGGGAATGGATACTGGTGTTAGGAACATTTAGAAACTAGTTAATGAATAGTTAATGTAAGTTAGCCACTTAGTTCTCTTTCCCTTTCCTTTATTAGCAGAAGACATAAAAAATATAAAAGCTATAAAAATCATGTACCTCAAGCTTACTTAACCATACAACCGTGACAATACAAGTAAGTTTGGGAAGACAAAAATTGATTAACCCTGAGTGTTCCATTAAGGCGCGTAAGCACTTAGTCCTTGGAGTTTGACCAGATCGTTTGTGAAACGCTCGTATTCGTATGGTTGAGTGTATGGGTACCTCGCCACTCATCCTTGGCACCGTTTCCGGGGACTTAGTTATTTGTGCGCTACGTAGAACATAGGAAATCATTCGTATCATTGGAACATTAGAACGAACCCTTAGGGTTAATCAAAGAAAAGACAAGACAATGATACATCGCACACCAAACAAGACAAGATGTCTTCTTCTTCGCATAAGAGCACTTCACCGCCTAGGACTAACACAAGAGGCAATCAGCAACATAATACACATAACCAAAATTCACTAGTTCCTCAATAGTTTTGTGTGGTATATACTCATCTTGATGAGTATGTAACCAATTTCACCTTTATTCTCCACTAAGATGCATAACTGCGTTGGAGAGACCTGTAGGGTAACAGTGTTGCCTCCAAACCGATCAATTCCCAACATGCTCCTTCGTGCTCTCTCACGAATAGGCATGCCACTTTTATACGTAGAATACATTTCATGCAATCATGACACAAGGGACTATCATCCCACAGAAGTGCAACGTCAAAGGGACTTGCAACAGAAGAGATACCATACATCCTTGAAGGGTAAATGGCCCCATGATGCTTCACACGTTTTGAGTGAAATTGAGGATGGTGAACCTACTTCAATAGGTTCCCCACGAAATGATGTTCCTCCTTCTAACATTATTCAAGAGGTAGTGTATCAAAACCTCCACTCTACTATTCACAACCTTGGTTTTGATACCCACAAACATGAAGTGTTGAATGAGGGAACACGAACACATGATAAGGGTAGATGTTCTGATCGTGATCACAATCAAGGCTGAGACCACCGAAGAGAAGGTAGAAAATACTATCATGGCAATGGTTCTCCTTCTTCTTCACCTTCATTGTCACCTTCACCCTCTCCTTCAGTGTTTGGATGTAGTCATAGGGAAACCAACCATGAGGATAAGGGAAAACGAAGTGAAAGTCATCGATGAGATAGTCGAGAACGAGAACGAGGGTACTCTAAGGGATCAAGGCATAGAAGAAGGGAGAGTAGGGAACCATGTAGATACCATAGATTCTATGAGTGATACGATCATGAAGAACCCCTACTCGCAACTAGAAGCACGCTAAATATAACGAAGGTTGTAAGAGTTTCAATAAGGCATCAAAAGGATAGTAGGATCAAGAGGTTAGACATGAACAACATCCCACGATTTGAAGGGGGATACAATGCTAATCCTCAAAATCATTTACAAGCATTCCATGATGCATGTGCCTTGCAAAACATAGAAAATGAATGGAAAAAATTGAAGTTGTTCCCAAGGACACTAGTAAAAGAAGCTAAAAGCTGGTACCGGTCCTTAGAACTGGAATCCATTCGGAGGTGGAGTACAATGTTAGAACTGTTCAATGATAAGTACCAAACGTACTCCCGAGTGTCTAACCTTTGGAGGCAAATCAAAGGATGGAAGTAAGGAAATCATGAACCCTTGGATGCTGTAATGGGCTGCTATTACACACTGTTACATCGTTGCCTTGGCCATGATTATTCACAGCGGGATCAACTACGCCATCTCGTGGATGGACTTAGGCATGAAACAAGAAGAACCCTTGGGACATATGCCCAAGGAAGGTAATCAGAGCTTAGGTCTTATCAAATTCATGAATTGCTAGAGCAAGTAGCTAAAGAAGAAGGTGAGCTATGAAAGAGAGAAAGTGCGGAAGAATATAACCGAGATCCTTCCCTCCGAAAAAGGGGAGTGAGATTTTGTGAGGAGGAAGAAGAGTCACCACTCGAAGAGATGGTGAATAGGAAAACTTTGCCTCTCCAAAAGTTAACAATAGAGGTATCAGCAAAGGTATACCAAATGTGGGACTCCCTGGATAGTAGGTTTGAAACTATTCTTAAAATTGTAGAGGAGTCTAGGGAGCAAGGTAGTGACCACGATAAAAAGAAAAAGAGAGAAGTGGAAAATGCATGTAACAAGGGTAAGGGAAAAATGGCCATCATAGAAGAGGTTGTGAATTCAAACATGGAAAATGATGGTGGATGCGAGATATGCCAATACGACCATCCTAAGGGATGTTGCCCAGTGATCTCACATCTACAAAAGTCTGGGGTGTATGCACTCAACCCACGACTAAATAAACAGCAAGCACCCCAACGGTTACCTTATCCCCAAGGTAGTTCCACCAACCTTCAACATATTATCTAAGTGGAACTCCACCACAACCTGTTGAGCAACATCAATAGTGGCAATACCCACAGTCATGGGGGATTCCACCACCAAGGTAACAATACCCCTACCGGCAACCTAACCCATATGGCTACTACATGCAGCATCCAATCTTTCCATGTGACTTTGTTAGTCACATTACACCATAACATCACTACCAAGCTCATGAGTATTATAGAACTCCTTCTCCTAGAGAAGATAATCCACAAACATACCATCCTTCAAATCCATCCGCAGCTCTCACACCAATAGCTCCATTACCACTTGCTCCAGCAATGCAAGGGGAACTCCCTACTCAACTATAGAAATGTAATGCCACAAGGGCTATGAATCCTCAACCCACTATTGGTTTTGACAACTGTATGAAGAAAAGGCCTTTCTTCAGAACCAACAGTCCAACCAAGCCCTTACAACCACAAGAGTTTGAACCTCTAAACGCCTCCCCATCAAATAAAGCTTCAGAGCTCCCTTCGAACCAAACACTGAGCTCAACGCATACAGTTATGTTAACACATGTCGTTACTGACTAGATCAAGGTTGGCCACCTTCCCAAGAAATTCTCTTATCCTGGAAGCCCTCTAATCTATCTCCAAATCACTAGGAATGAGCCATGCAAAGCTCTTCTGGATTCAAGTTCTGGAGTCAACTTAATATCACAAGAAATGTACAAAGCTTGGAACCTACCACCATTAAGGAAGAGCAATATTCACCTAGAGCTGGCCAACCAGTCCATCATTGTTCCCTTGGGACTAGTGGAGGACATCCTCACCACTGTGTGTGGGTGGTCGTACCGAGCTAATTTCCTAGTGATACAAGTGAATAATGGTAAAGGGGACTTTCCAATAATAATGGGAAGGGCATGGCTAAGTACTATAGATGCACGCCTAGGAATCCATGATCTTTCCCTATTAATATCTAAGGAGAACACTTTTGGAAAGATCGAGAAGAAGAAGGTTCTATGCATCGCATACAGTGATATAGGGTGCAATTGTGTATAGAGATCATGGGTTGTGCAAATTTTAGCATTGCCTGCATGCAACGAGTGTGCACAAGATATTAATATACAAAAGTGCCTATATGCAGTAGCCACATGAAAAGAAGACACCCAGTGGCTGATAGCTGATCAAGAGAGCAACTCACTAACGTGCATTGAACTAACTAAGGGAATAACGTGTGCTTACATCGAAAGCATAGATGCACTAGAGCAAGTCCACTACCAACTTCCAAGCCTTAACATTGAAAACATCAACTAGGGGAAGTTGGAAATTCCTAAGAAATTCAAACAAAAGCCCTGATAAGAGAATATTAGTCAATGTGCAACAGACTAAACCCTTCCATGAATTTAGAATGGTCAGTTTACATAATACCTCTGAGAAGGGACGACCCTGCTCACTATTTCAGATCCCCTCCTTCCAACTTAGTCATGGGGGAGATGGCCACCTCTGCTAACCATTTGAGGCCCTCAGTTCCTTTTTAAGTTTTTGTTTTACACATTTTTGTTTTACAAATTTCTTTAACTTTTCTTGTTTTTGGTTTGCAACATCATTTATACTTTTTCATTTCTTTGTATGACTATTTGTTTTGTTTGTTTTTGATTTTTTTTTGTCTTTGTTTGTTGTTTTGATTTTGTTAGATTCGTCACCTAATAAGTGCTCCTGATGGTGGTATAAACTATATTCTATTGATTGCTAATGTTTGATTTTTACCTTTGAGTTATAATGTTGATACTAAGGTATGGTTCTTTTGATATAACAGGCAATGAGTCCATGTCATCCATGCATCCATGAATTTCTATGGTCTCTCTTGGCTTGGAATTGTACAATTCCTTTCTTTAATAATAAAACTATTAACAAATTGGTGACTGGGCATTTCTCAAACTAAGGAAGGACTCAAGGACTGAAAAGGATGTGACTTTAAAGGGATTTGATGCATTTGTGTTGGCTATTCTCTTGGGTGCTTGAATTTTTTCTTCTTGAGTTTTCCTTACCATTCTGACGTTGCTCCATTTTCAGGAAGCTAAGCCAATAAAAATAAGTCTTTGCATGGTGTGGTTCTCATGCAAAAAAATAATAGTGAGAATTCAAAGCACACCCCTTAGAAAAAATAATCATCTGGGCTACCAGCACTGGTTATGGAACTAAATAGACATGTTCCCTCTAACTAAGGCCCTTTCTTGCTTCCTACTTCTCCCTTTCTCATTTTCCTCGAAATGGTGTTGACTCTTTGGCAGAAGCATTCTTGTTACTTCAAGTGGGTGCATTGGCCAAGTGTATTAATGTGAAGTCATTGGATGTGAATTGTTTGAGGTTGGATTTGGAATGAGATCTACTTAGTTACATTAACCATAAATGCACAAGGGATTGTACACCACCTTGTTCTTGCGACTCCATTCCATTCTCTTCTCCCCATCATTCTTTCTCAAGTTTTCCACCTCATTACCGGTTGTATCAGTAGTCTATATTTTGGTTGATGCATTGTTTTCTCCTTGGTGAATTCTTGGGGTTAAGTCTATAACTCTTGCTCCTAAATGACATTTCCAGAGCCTACAGACTCTTTGAATGTGGGTTTGTTAGGGCATAAAGGGCATGAGCCTGCTTTTGGGAGGACCCACTGGCATTCCTATTTGGTGCATCAGTTAACTTCTTTCCCTTAAACATTTCCACAATCAACATTTTTTTTGTTCATTCCCATCTCTGACATCCATTTTATCATCTTTTTCATTGTTTATTTTTCTCCATCTTTCTTATTCCTTATCTTTTTCAATTCTATCGCTGCTGGAGGATCGCTCTTAGTCATGGGGGCCTTGGTCCGATTTTTTCAATTTTTCCTAACCCCTACACCTTAGGTAGTCACTAGTGTTATATCTCTAGAATCCATATTGGCCATATCACAACTCAGCCAATGGACCTTACACCAAGGCAAGGTATCAACTATATTGTGATTTACTTATCCTTGCTCATATGTGATTATGTTGTGCGTGTAGATGACAATCATATAGTAATGGACTGGACCTGGAGAAAACACTCAAGATGGATTGGTGCTGGAATGGTTATGCAAGGAATAAGATTGATGGCATGGTTATGGATGGACAATGGAAGGCACAATCTTGATGTCGGCAGCAATACGTCTTCTCCTTTTCTCTTTCTCTTTCTTCTCTCTCAGCTACCAAATAAGGCTAGATGTCAATTGTGTATAGTTTTCACTCTTGTAGTCATGATTACTAATATTGTCATGTATTGTAATGTTGATCCATTCACATGTCATCCCATTCACCATTAGTTATCATTCAAGTCAATAATCGCATACCTTCCCAATATTTTGTAAGGAACTCAAGGACGAGTTTTCATTCAGTCATGAGGGTATGATAAGTCGTGATATCGCATACGCGATATCGCATTCGCCATGCGATATCGTGTCCTTCCTAATCTTCTATAAATAAGAGGTGGCACCCTTGGTTCCAAGGCAATTAGACTTAGACCCTTAGCCAAATTCTTGCAGTTTTATTATTCCAGAGTTAGAATTATTTTTTTGTGCCCGCAATAGGAGTCATAGAGTGAACGGATCTTCATTCGAGCAATCTGTACTTGAGCACAATTTTGTGTACAGCAATAAAGAAGAAATTTATGATAAACCTTGCAGCATACAGATTAAGCTAATTAGTAATTAATTATTATTTAATTATTTCCTAGTTAATTAATATCTCTCTCAACCTTCAACCCCCTTAGTTAAATACACTCAATACAACTGCTTCGAGCATGCGTGTAGCGCTTGGTAACCCAGTGATGATTAGTGTTTGGTAATCCCAGCAGCGTTTCACTAGTTTAGGATGTGTACAGAAAGTGGGAATGCATACTGGTGTTAGGAACATTTAGAAACTAGTTAATGAATAGTTAATGTAAGTTAGCCACTTAGTTCTCTTTCCCTTTCCTTTATTAGCAGAAGACATAAAAAATATAAAATCTATAAGAATCATGTACCTCAAGCTTACTTAACCATATAACTGTGACAATACAAGTAACTTTGGAAAGACAATGATTGATTAACCCTAAGTTTTCCATTAAGGCGCATAAGCACTTAGTCCTTGGAGTTCAACCGGATCGTGCGTGAAATGCTCATATTCGTATAGTTGAGTGTAGGGGTACCTCACCACTCATCAATGTGTAAAACAAAAAATGTGAAACAAAAATGTGTAAAATAAAAATTCAAAAAGAACTGAGGGCCATCTCCCCCATGACTAAGTTGGAAGGAGGAGATCCAAAATAGTGAGCAGGGTTGTCCATCAAGAGAGGTAGCATGTGTACTAGCTATCCTAAGCTCCTAGAAAGGTTTGGTCTGTTGCACATTGACCAAAAGTTTCTTATCTGAGCTCTCAGGTTTGTATATTGTCATGGCCCCTGAAGGAAAAGTTTCATAAATAATATAAGGTCCCTCCCACAGTGTTTGAAATTTAGTACGTTGTGGTACATGTGTGGGATTCCAGTAGATAACCTTATCTACTGGCTGATATTTAACTTTCCTAATTCTAAGGTCATGACGTTGTTTATTGAAGGCCTTATCTAATTCGTTAGATGATAGGGCAGCTAATCAGTTTTTATCTAGCAAGTTAAGGGTTACTAACCATTGTTTCTATGCTAGATCAAGGTCAAGGTTGAGGTCACATGCCGTGGATAGTGTACAGAGCTCAGTTTGAATGGGAAGCGTTGGTAATTTACCATACACTAACTCATAGGGAGAGTAGCCTATAGGGAGTTTCCATGTGGAGTAGTATGCCCAAACAGCATCGTTTAGTTTAGTGCTCCAATCTTGCATAAACTTGCTAATGGTTCTTGTCAATATCTTCGTAATCTCCTTGTTGGTGACCTGTGCTTGACCATTCACTTGGGGGTGGTATGATGTAGTCAATTTATGCTCAACCCCTAAGCATTGCTTTAATTTCTAAAAATTTTCACTTGTGAAGTATGTACCATTGTCTGAAATAAATGCACACAACATACCAAACCTGTTTATGATTTGTTGTTGAACAAATTGTGCAACTGTAGATGATGTACAATCTTTAACAATAGCTACTTCGGCCCATTTTGTTAGGTAATCAATGGAAACAATAATATAAGTTTTTCCATTGGACATTGGTGTAATTGGCCTCATAAAATCAATTCCCCAAATGTCGAAGGGTTCTAACAGTTGAATCCATTGTTGCAGCCCCTCCATTCTAGCAGGCATTCCCCCATCATGTTGACAGTGCTCACAAGATTGGACAAAATGATGGGTGTCCCGAAATAATGTAGGCGAATAATATCCTGCAAGTAGGATCTTGATGGCCATTCATCTCCTAGCATAATAACCCCCACAAGGACCCTCATGAGCATCTTAGAGAACTCACAGTTGATCTATATTGGGAACACACCATCAAACCAAGCCATCAGGACACACTTTGTAAAGTTTCCCATTGATCTCCATAAAGTACTTCGCTTCGTGAAGAAACTGTTATTTCTTCTTAAGGTTTAACTCTTGTGGTGTTTGTTGGTTAAGGAGAGAGGTAAGAATGCTACAGTACCCGTTTGTCTCCATGGGTGATTAATTATTCACTATAGTAGCAAATAGGAATTCATCAAGGAAATGATCAGAAATTAGATACTCATCCTCTTTGTTGTCCCATCGTAATCGAGATAAATGATCAGCAACTACATTCTTGGTGCCCTCACAATCGATCATCATTAAATAGAACTCTTGTAAGATTACATGCCATCATATGATACAAGGGCTTACCATTGGCTTATTCATGAGGAACTGAATTACACTATGATCTATATGTATATATACTTTATATCCAAATACATAGTGTCTAAATTTTTCTAGTGCAAACACTACAGCCATTAATTCTATCTCTATGGTAGTGTAGTTAAGTTGTGCACTAGCAATACTTCTACTTGCATAGTGGATGTAATAAGGATGCTTCTAGTCATCTAACTATGTAAGTACGACTCCTAAAGCATAGTTGGACACATTAGTCATGATATGGAATGGTTTGGACCAGTCAGGAGCTTATAGAATGGGTGTTTCTACTAGCTTCTATTTTATAGTTTGGAAATCTAATTTTCATTCCCTGGTCCACTCAAAAGGTACATCCTTTTTCGTTAAATATCCTATAGTGGCCAATATTTCTAAGGAATGATCAAATATCTTTGACAGTTTTCGGTTGACAGGTAATTCCTTTGATAATTTTGATTTTCTCAAGGTCTACCTCTATCCTTATGTGTGAGATTTTGTGTCCTAGTACTACGCCTTCTTAGACCATCAAATGGCTTTTCTACTAGTTGAGCCTCAAATTGTTTTCTATACATATTTTTAACACTTGCTCCAACCGGTCCAAGGCTTGATCAAAGTTTTCTCCATAAGTGGAGAAGTTGTCCATAAAGACCTCCACACCATTCCCTATCTCCTATTAGAATATGCTTAGAACTAGTTGTTGAAATGTTGCAAGGGCATTACACAAGCCAAACAGCATCTATTTGTATGCAAACGTTCCCCAAGGACTAATGAATGTAGTCTTGGCTTGGTCTTCTGGGGCTATTTGTATTTTGTTATATCTGCTATATCCATCCAGAAAACTATAATAGTGATGCCTTGCAATGGTGTCTAAGACTTGGTCGACAAATGGTAATGGAAAATGATCTTTGAATGTTGCCATATTTAGTAGCCTGAAATCTATGCACACCCTCCATTTGCCTCCCTTTTTAGGCACAATAACTAAGGGGCTAACCCATTCGTTATCAACAATGGGATATATGAACCCAGCCTTGAGAAGCTATTTGATTTCTTCCTTAACTACTTACTTCAGCTTAGGGTTCAATCACCTCTGTGGTTGTCTTTGAGGCTTCATGGAGGGGTCAGTGTAAATTCTATGTTGGCATATCCTAGGGTCTATTCTAGTTAATTTAGGATATGACCAATCGAAGGCTTCCAATCATTTATTTATTATCTTCAGTAGTTCTTCTTTCTATTGAGGAGCAAGCTTAGCATTGATAATTATCCATTTTTTGTTTTTAAGGAACGTGTATTTCATACCGATGGGCAATGGTTTCAGCTCAAGGGGCTCCTACATAAATTTCTCAGGGATTTCCAATTTCCCCCAATTGATATTTTTAAGGTTAAGACTTGGAAGTTGGCAATGGACTTGCTCTAATGTGTCTATGCTATCGATGTAAGCACAACTCAAACCCTCAATTGGTTCCATGAATATAAGTGAACTGCTTTCTTGATCAGTTGTTAGCCACTGGGTGTCTTTATATCATCTGGCTACTACATATAGGCATCTTTGTATGTTAATCACTTATGCACACTAATTGCATGTAGGCAATGCTAAACTTTGCACAAACCATGAACTCTACAGGCAATTACACCTTGTTTCACTGTATGCGATGCATAGAAATTTCTTCTTCTCGATGTTTCTGAATGTATTTTTCTTTCATATTTTTAGGGAAAGATCGTGGATTCCTAGGTGTGCGTCAATGGTGCTTAGCCATGCCCTTCCCATTATGATTGGGAAGTCAGTTGGGTATGACCACCCACAAATAGTGGTAACAATGTCTTCCACTAGTCCCAATGGAATAGTGATGGACTAGTTGACCAAATCTAGATGAATGTTGCTCTTTTTCAATGGAGGTAGGTTCCAGGCCTTGTATATTTCTTGAGAAATCAAGTTGACACTGGAACCTGAATCCAAAAGAGCCTTGCACGATGCATTTTCAGTGATTTGTAAGTATATCAAAGGACTCCCAAGATCATAAAATTTCCTGGGAAGGTGGCCATCTTTGATCCAATCAGTGAAATCATGTGTTAGCATGATCGTATGTGTTAAGTGCAGTGATTGGGTTGAAGGGGGCTTCAAAGTTTTGATTGGTACTGAGGCGTCTAAGGAATTAGCCACTTGTGATTGGAAGGGCTTGGTTGGAATATTGGTTCTAAAGAAAGGTCTTTTCTGCATGTGGTTGTTGGAACCAATAGTAGGTTGAGAGTTAATAGCCCTTGTGGCATTACGTTGCTGCGGCTGGGTAGGGATTTCACCTTGCATAGATGGATCAAGTGGTAGTGGAGCTATTGGTAGAAGAGATGCGACTGGATTAGAAGGATGATATGCTTGTAGAATATCGCCCCTACAAGAGGGAGTACCATAATACTCATGGGCTTGGTATTGAGGTTGAGGAGTGATGTGACTAGTAGAGTCACATGGGGAGATTGGCTGCTACACGTAATATCCATACAGGTCAAGTTTTCGGTAAGGATACTGTTGCCTTGGTGGTGGCATTCCCCATTATTGTGGGTGCTTCCACTATTGATATTTCTCAATCGATTGTGGTGGAGTTCCACTTGGATAATACGTTAAGGGTTGGTGGAACTATCTTGGGTTACGATAACCCTCGGGGTGCTTACCATTTTTTCAATCGTGGGTTGAGTACATACACCCTAGACTCTTGCAAATGTGAGATTACAGGGCAACATCCCTTAGGATGGTCATATTGACATATTTCACATCTAGTATCATTGTCTATTTCCAACTCCACAACCTCTTCAATGATGGCAACTTTTCCCTTACCCTTGCTACGTGCATGTTCAGCTTCTCTCTTTTTTCTTTTTTTGTTATCACTACCTTGCTCTCTAGACTCCTCTACTATTTTAAGAACAGATTGAAATCTATTGTCTAGGGAATTCCACATTTGTTCTACCTTTGTTGATACTTCTGATGTCAACTTTTAGATAGGCAAAGTTTTCCTATTCACCATCTCTTCAAGTGGTGACTCTTCTTCATCCTCACAAAATCTTACTCTCCTCTTCTAAAGGGAAGGATCTTGGTTATACTCTTCCACACTTTCTCTCTTCCGTAGCTCACCTTCTTCCTTAGCAACTTGCTCCAATAGTCTTTGAATTTGATGGGACCTAAGCTCAGATAGTCTCCCTTGGGCATAAGTCCCAAGGGTTCTTATTATTTCATGCCTAAGCCCATCCACAAGATGGTGCAGTTGATCCCTTTGTGAATAACCATGGCCAGGACAATGATGTAACAATGCATAGTATTAGCCCATGGTAGCATCCAAGGCTTCATATCCTCCTTATTTCCAGCCTTGGATTTGCTTTCACAAGTTAGACACTCGGGAGTATGTTTGGTACTTGTCATTAAATAGTTCTAACATAGTACTCCACCTACAAATGGATTCTAGTTCTAAAGACCAGTACCAGCTTTCCGCTTCTTTAACTAATGTCTATGGGAACAACTTAAGTTTTTGCCATTCGTTCTCTATGTTCTATAAGGCACACACATCATGGAATTCTTGTAAATGATTCTAAGGATCAATGTTGTATCCCCCTTCAAATCGTGGGATGTTGTTCATATCTAATCTCTTGATCCTACTATCTTTCTGGTGTCTTGTTGGAATTCTAACAACCTCAGTTATGTCTAACATACTTTGAGTAGTGAGTAGGGGTTCATTGTGATCGTCTCGTCCATGGCATCTATGATGCCTACGTTGTTCCCTACTCTCCCTTCTTCTATATCGTGACTCTCTAGAGTGCCCTCATCCCCTTTCCTAGTGTATTGTCTATGACTTTCACTTTGTCTACCTTTATCCCCATGGTCTTTTTCCTTATGACTGCATCCAGATACTAAAGGAGAGGATGAAGAAGATGATGAAGGTGAAGAAGAAGGAGAACCATTACCATGATAGTGTCTACTACCTTCTCTTCTACGGTCTTAGCCTCGATCGTGATTGCGATCAGAATGTCCAACTTTATCATGAGTTCTTATCTCTTTTTTGGACCCTTTGTGCCTATGGGTATCAGAACCTAGGTTATGAATAGTGGAATGAAGGTTCTGATACACAACCCCTTGGCCAAATTCAAGGGGAGGAGCATCGTTATGTGGCCGACTACCTGAGGTAGGTTCACAATCCTCATTTTCGTTTAAGACATGTGGGGCATCCTGGGACCACTTACCCTTCAAAGACTCATGATGTCTATCCTCTTGTAAGTTCCTTTGACATTGTGCCTTCGTGGGATGGTATTCTCTCAAGTCATGGTCTTGCACAACGTATTCTTCATGTAAGTGTGGCATGCCAATTCATGTGAGAGCACAAAGAAGCATGCGTGGGACTGAACGATCGAGAGGTAACACTATGTTACCCTCTAAGTATTGCCAACACAGTTGTTCATCTTGATGGAGGATAAAGGTAAAGTCTAGTATATACTCATCAAGATGAATATATACCTCTCAAACTTGTTGAGGGACTAGCGGATCAACGTCATGTGTATTACATCGTCGATTGTTTCCTACTTCAGACCTAGGCAGTGAGGTGCTTTCATACGAAGAAGGAGACATACTTGTCTATTTAGTGTGCAATGTATTCTTGTTTATTATTTTCTCAATCAACCCTAAGGGTTCGTTCCAACAATGTGAATGATTTCCTAAGTTCTAATTAGCACACAAACAACTAAGTCCTTGACAATAGCGCCAATGATTAGTGGCAAGGTACCCCTATGCTCAACCATACGAATACGAGCATTTCACGCACGATCCAGTCGAATTTCAAGAACTAAGTGCTTATGTGCCCTTGTGGAACAAGGATGGGTTGGTTGATCATTATCTTCCCAAGCTTACCTGTATGTCACGATTTTATGGTTAAGTAAGTTTCAAGCATATGATTTTTATAGCTTTTATGTTTTTATGGCCTACGCTAGTAGGGAAGGAGAGAGGTAACTAAGTGAATAATTTAACTTAACTACTCATTCACTAAGTTCTAACTAATTCTAACACCAGCATTTGTTCCCACTTGCTGTACACATCCTGAACCAGTGCAACACTGCTGGGATTACCAACCACTAATCATTACTGGCTTACTAAGCATTACACGTATGCTTGAAGTGGTCATGCTTGTGTAATTTAACGATTTTCTTAATTGATCAAAATGCATTGTTGTGCTAATAATAGAAATGTAAAGTGCATAAAATAAAATAAAATAAAATAAATGCATAAGAAAAAAAATCTTAAGTGTTGCAAGGATGAATCAAAGAGCTCGTCTTTATTGCCATACACAAGGTGTGCTCAAGTACACAATGCTCAAATAAAGATTCGTCCACACTTAGACCTCCTACTATGGGTACTTGGAAAATAATCTAACTTTCAAATAGACTACAAGAGTTTTGCTACTTGACTGCTAAAAGACTTCTCCCCAATTGTGCTCCTAGGCACTGTATTTATAGACTTGGGAGCAACTACTCTAATAATTCGAGTACCTGCTCTAATAATTAGAATAACTGCTAAAGTAACCACTACAGTAACCACTCTAATGATTAGAATAACTGCTAGAGTAACCACTCTAATAATTAGAATAATTGCTAAAGTAACCGCTAGAGTAACCACTCTAATAATTAAAGTAACTGCTAGAGTAACCGCTAGAGTAACCACTCTAGTAATTAGAATATTTTAGAATTTAACAAATGATCTTAGGGTGATTGTAGATGGCACTTAAATGAATTTTAGAGCTAGGAGATCTGACACAACCTAGGGAATAGAGGCCAAGACAAACTCAACATGGATAAGGATGTGATTAGGACTAGCAACAACAACATTCCCATGCAATGGAACTAGCAAGGGAAGAAGTAGAAATTCAATTAGTAAGGTAGATTCTTACCATTTAAATAGAATAATTTGTGAAGGGAGATGCACCTTTGATGCACCTTAATCTTGAGGTGATCCTCACAAATGTGTGCTTTCCCAAGGTTAGAGAAAAAGATGTTTATGGAGCGGTCTTGGTAGAGCCCAAATTTAGGTCATTCCTTGAGTTTGCTCCTTAAGAGGTACAAGAGTAACTATAAGTCTTTCCCATTGAGCTAATCATCTCAACTAACAAAGAGGTGTATAATTTTTTTTCATAAATCTTAATAATACTCAATGAGTCTTCCCATTATGGTTTGAAGTAATTGTATGGAGTTTTTATTCAAGTGCATTGTACCTAGATATCTTGCATGAATGATAATAAAGATTGAGATTGTTTCTGTCCATTGCAACACTTTGACTTAGCCTAGATTTTATTTTCTATGTTCATTACTTTCATATGTAGATAGATTAATGTTTACTTTTACATGTACTTAGCATAATAATCTATTTTCTAAATACATATTAGATGTGCCAAAATAAGCATGACCACTTCAAGCGTAACACATATTCACTTAGTAAACTAGTAATATTAATACTTAGTTTGCCCACTAGCACTATATTTGGTAATCCCAGTAGTGAATATGTGCATTCAAGATGCATACAGCAAGTGGGACTAGACACTCATCTCCTAGGCTAATTTAAGATTCACTTATTGTTCCTTAGCTTAATTAGATTAAATTTCCATATTTTAATATTGTTTCACAATGGTTTCACAATGCCAAATATTATATGTGTCTCAACTATACTTAACTATATGAACTAGAGGCCATTACAAGTATAGTTAGAAAGATAGCAACTTGTGATCACATGATTGATTGTTTAGAAATTCTATTAGCTTAATTCATGGATTATGATCAAGTCATTTATAATGCTTATAATTTATATTGTTAGGCGTAGGGACTACTTTGCCACTCATTAGATCTCGTCATAGTTATATGAAGTAATTCATAAGGGAGTAGGAATTGATTGTTAGTCAGTGAATTCACAGTTACTATTGCTAATAAGTTTCAACAAGATTGTGAGCATGTGACCTTTGAAGTAAAAAAGCAATGTGTAGCTACTATGATTCACAATCATACTATGAGGGTGTTATGAGATACATCAAGTATTTTGAGGCTACTATGTGATAATTGCAAGCCTCAATTTTGTGAAATTCAATGTTACAAAGACATTGTATGTTGTGAGGGCACTATGTGATGTTCTTGAGCCTCAATTCTATGAAATTCAATTACACAAGGGCAATATAAGGTGATTCTGAGTTGCATTCTTTTATAAGTTCTTATTAAAAATATTTTTATTGACCTCATGGATCTATTGGATAGTGCTTACTTCTATCATAATTGTTAAAAGGGTTGGAGTGTACTTACATCTATTTAGGCTCACTTTACAAAAATTTTCAATCTATAACATATTTACTAAGGTTTCTATTGAGAATGAAACTTACGTAATAAGGTTTCCATGCCAAAGATTTTATCCCTAAGCTAATACCATTTTAGAAAACCTCCTTAAATAATTTTTTTTGGTAGCAAAAGAGTATTTATTTCAATATTCCATAATAGTTGGAAAGGCCTTCATCAATCACTTTAATGGATTATGCAAAGAGTTAAGCATATTACCGTTAAGATTAAATAGCAAGTATTAAATAAGTTAAAATAAGTAGATACAATTAACTTCTTAAATTATTGTAGATACATGACATGCAACAAAGATGGCCCAAGTCTTAATAGGGCTTATTTCATAATAAGCAGAAGAAATGACGAGAGGGACAGAGAGATAGAAACCCACCACTCAGAAGTAGGGCAGCCACTGCTGGTTGCGTTCGTTGTGTTCAGGTCTACGGATCAAGACGTCGTCATCTCTTCTCTCCAGGGCCAGCCCCGATACATGGTTTAAGAGCAACCCATTATTCTTGAAAACCCAGCGCTGGTTGGCATCCACAGAGCATGCCCGGAGGCTCACAACAGACCCAACAGTTCTGTCATCGGCAGTGAAGCACAGGTTAATGTTGCCGTGAACGCGGATGCTGCCGTCGCTGTACAAATCCCACCTTATGCTTTGCGGCTCTGCTCGCGTACAGACCACCATTTGGACGCCGGATTTGGTTTGGTTGGGCTGCAAGCACAGATGGCCACGCAACCGAATTGAGGTGGTGGCAGGCTCTCCGTTGTCTCCAAATCTCCAACTCTGGCCCACGGTTTTGGTGTTAGTCTGCACAGTCAGGGCAGTGCCGTGGCCGGATTTGTCCAGTCAGGACGAGTCCGCTACGTTTTTCTTGGTGCACTCTGTTTTGGGGACCAGCTTGACGGAGCTTCCAGCGTTGCCCTGGCCGCTCAGGCACTGACGCGAGGGCACCAACTCGATTCTGACACGAGCTGCAGCTCCCGTTTCTTTGGGGTCTACCCAGAGGGGCATCCATTTGCTGGTTTGAGCTCCGCAGGCCGATAGCTGCACTTTGTCCGCGCTCTTGGAATCGACGCAGGCTCCCTGGACACCGTGGAGATGCAGCCCCTTGGCGTTGGTGTTGAAGACATACCAAGAATAATTGTGGTTGGCCTCTGAAGGCATTGGCGCTGGTACAGACATAACATAAGGAAATGGTGGTGCTGGTACTGCTTCTTCCGGTGACGGGGACGGTGACGGTAAGGAGGAGGAGAAAGAGAAAGAAGAAGAAGAAGAAGGGCCATCGGATTTGAGTAAGGCAATGCCTTTGACATAGTACAAGTAGATGCTGTCTATGCTGATGCGGTTTACTTTAACGACTTTGCTGAAGACTCCCTGCACCGACCCCTGGATAGCACTCGAGAAGCTCCCCCAATTGGTCTCCAGTTCCAGTATCTCATCGTCGGGCTTAAAACTTGTTTCCAAGGTCACAGACTCTGCCACCCGTGCCTCGATGAATCTGTATCTGGCCGCTCCGCCACCATCTGAATTACCACCATCGACGATTTAGCAATTACGATCTCATCCTTGGGCTCCGATTTCCAGAGACTGTTGATTGCTGCTAAGAATTCCGTGCGCCCTAACTTGATATTCCGCCTCTGCCCTCCCTTTTTCTGAAGATTCGGGTAGCGCCTTTCTAAGTAAAGCCACGTTCTAACATTCTCCCCATCGGCGTCAACGACGAGGGAAACCACAACGCAGGCAACCACCACCAACGGTGTGAATTTTGGTGCTCCTGCTCCTGCCATCATCGTATCTTGTTCTTCTTTGCTCAATCTTGGTATTGTATTGAATTCTCAGCTCCACTCCCACCAATTTTGAAGTGATGAGCATGTTCATTTATAGCGCATTTTCTGCCGAGCATATGCAACCTACATCCACGATACTCCTGCCACGGACCGGTGTTTAGCAATTCCCACGTGAATTCTTTGATAAAGTGTCTTTTTGTAAAACCTTTTTTTTTCCTTGCGTTAACCACATAGCAGTTTCATTGAAAGTGTTTAGGCAACATCGTCTACTGTGTGTGGATCCTTGTTAAATCAGACTCAAGAAATTTATAAACCTTTCCTGAACTTGAACTTTACGGATTCAACACATGTTGCCATTAAAATTCAGCTTGGAAGCATACTATTTCAGCTTGGAAGCGATAATGGTGTAATAAGAATATTTACAGCAATCAGCTGATTTGCTGATTTAACCTGCCCTGCCTATCATCTAAGAAAACGAGCAAATTTCAAACTGAACGGGCAACATGCTATCTTATTCAAAACAAAGGTAGGAAAATTTTCACCGCTCTTCTGCAATTTTCTTGAGCATAACCACGAGCGTTATCAAGGATCAAAATCCGTAACTTACAAGTAAAAATGCTATACAAACTCGCGTACGGACCGGACCGTATCAACCAAGAGAACATCCTCTTCCTCTTTCTCCAACTGAAGGAGAAAGCAGGGAACGTGGGGAAGGCTGCGTTAAGGCAAAGATCCAGACTGTACAGGCCAAGAGAGCACCTCGTATCCTCTTCACCACTGCACTAAGCCGGCACTGCCTGCCTGCCTTCAACTTTTGCATCTGGATCTTCAACTTCGTCACAGGTTCTTTTCCTTTATATTATACTTTTAAAAAAATATAGTTGCATTCGCTGCAGCTGAAACTCTTCCTGGTCACCCTTACTTATGTGGGAGGTGCTCTAAGCAGCAGCACTGTTTGTCATTTCCTTGACTGGGGCCTGAATGTTTTATGTGTTACAGCACTCTTTTGTCTCCCTTAGACCCTTGAATGACATGTTATGTATCCTGTGTATTTTGCATTTTATCTTGACTTGTGCAGACATATGCAACGGCGACATCCAGACTTGCCTTGAGGTTCGCTTGTCAAACTCAAACGTTGTTGAGCTTTACATAGTTTGGAAATTCCCAAATTATCTTGGTTTACAATTCCTCTCTTAAGTAGATATCGTTATCTCTGCGGTAATTTTAACCGTCCTACAAAACGACAAGGAGCCTTGGTTCCTTGACAACCTTCTTTTATGTTTTATGTTTTATGTTTTTACGTGTCTGCTGATTTGGTGGGCGTTAACATTACTCGTTTGGTTGTGATTTTAAATTGTCTTGGTCTCTTTTGGCGTTTTTATCTATGTGTTGTGCGTATCGTTTCTACGGTCGTCATTTCTTTTATACGTATTCATGTGTTCAGATCTCCAAACATCCATGTGTCAATGGTCGCGTGGTGCGTTATGGCTTGTGCACTTCCACGTTAAACCTTTTATTTTAATTGTTAATTGTTCTTTTTATTTGTCCTTGGTAATTAGGGAATAGATGTTTAATCTTCACCTTTATTTGGTTTACACAATGTGGTAAGACTTGATTTGAAAGCTCTAAGTCATGGATTTGATTCATATAGATAATGCTAAGTTATAAACAAATCTAGCAAAACATTATTTATGAGGTAAATGCTACTTTTCAAATTCAAACACCCCCTTATCTTGTATTCTATCATTATTTTTATTCATGTAATTGGTAAAACTAAAATTTTGTTACTAATAATTTTCATTAAATCAATCAAATCAATTTTAATTTGTAAGGGTAATTTTACCTTCAAGGTTCAAGTCGTAAGCCACTAGCTAAGGGTTAAGGCAAACTAATACATGGTATTTTTGGTGGCTATAGTATAATTATGTGTTTGCTTATGAAAATCATAACCATAGTGTTTAACAATAAGGTGTTAGCCTAGTGGTACGAGTCTTGGCCTAAAGTCACAAGTTCAATTCTACTAGATAGCATTGAGTTATAAATTTCTATAGATATTAGGGTGTACCTATGTTTCACTTATTTCAAGTTGCAACACCCCCATAACCACAATGTTTAAAGCCAAGTAATTCATGCAAAGATATCATAAAAAGGTTTCACTACATTGTACCATATTATCCATGAGAAATTAATGGATCCATAAACTTAAATTATCCTAATCAATATTAATATTTATCAATATTAATGTTGTCAAATGGTATTTGTTTAATAATCAAGTAGCTTGAATACAGTTTTAATATCATCATCATCTTAGCCTTGTCCCAACAAAGTGGGGTCTAGTGATATATTAAATAATTCATATAAAATTTTACTTGTAATACGTTATTTGAATATAAAAAAACCAATTACATCATATTCCAATATGGTATGTTGTTTTTCTTTTACTCCTTTTAGTAGTCATGCCTTATATACTTAATTACCTTGTTGTACAAATTTCTATTTCTAGTGTTCACTCTAAGATGATGATGTTGTATATAGTCAATGAGAGGTGACTCAAGTGGTTAGCTCATTATTTGACAAGGATTTACAATTAGTAGGTTGCAAATTGGAGTCACCCTTCAGACATCATTATATTCCTTTGTAATTACTAATGTATCATGTTGTTTAGGGTTTGAATGCCCCCATATTTTGATTATCAATATTTTTATTATATATGTATACATTAACATGTCTATCAAAGTTACCTTCTCTAATATTTTCACAACATAAATGGTACTTCTTTTAATTTTCAACCTTCTTTAATTTTTATTCAATAACTTTTTCTTTTAAGTATACCACAAGTTTATTGACTATTTGTTCTTACATCTAAATCTTCAATGTCCTATTTTTATAACCATATTTCTATGTCTAATTGCCTCTTGTTGAGAGCTTGTCGCTGAGTTTAATACTTCAATAGTAAGTTAAAAATTAGTACATTACATCAACTTCATATGTTAGTATATTAGCCTTTAACAACAATATTGTATAGTGCATTTTTAATTTTGATTTTAAGTTCATTTAAAAAAGTCTTTTTTAATAAATATTTTTGCTAATGGTAGTCCCAAACTATGCATCCATGCATAAGTTTGGAAATACATTTTTATATCATAAGTGCCCATGAATTCTTGGATACATTTTATGATATTAGAAAAAAGTTACTTTTGAATGCTCAAACATAGCTACTCATGCTCAAATAACTTTTTTCTTGATTGACCATATAGTGACTTGATAGAAAGGTCACGTAGGGTTTAACATCTCTATGAATAGTTCCTAAATATCATAAGTTGCATTGCTTATTTTCTATCATTTCCTTGATGCCTTGATGCTGGCATATGTGTGTATAAATATCTGTGTAAAGCTTATTTTTTTCTTGGTTATGCCACTTAATTAAAAAAGCATCCTTTTTAATACTGCTTGTCATTTCCTAAGACTGTTTTTAAATCTTTGTCATATCCTTAAATGGCAGATGTGTGTATCATATGAGTAACAACAAGAGTGAAGTCTGAGGATTAGACGTTTGGGGAAAAGTCCCAGGAGTGACGAGAATGGGAGGACAGGCCACATGTGTCTCTCTCTCTTGCAATTGCAATTTTGCTGTCCATACATGTCCAACCTACCAGAGGTAGACGACGACGTTCAGGTGCTAAGTCCCCCTGATTTTAGGATCGCATTCGGATACATGTCAAACGCTGTTGCTGTTGAACTTTACAGAGGTTAGGACCCAATGACCAAATTATCTTGCTTCACGATTCATGGACGGATCTCCTCTTAAAGTAGATAGCGTTGATTTAACTCTGTGATATAACAGCATAATGATCCTTGCACGTGCCTTGGCAACCTCGTCACGTGTCTTCTGATTTAGTGAGCTTTACCATGAATTGTTCTGTTGTGATTTTTAATTGCTTTCATTAACTTTTGCGTTTTCATTTATTGTGGATAGCGTTTCTATTATAATTTTCGTCATGAATTCCTGTGCCCTTTTCGACTTTTCTTACGCTGAGTTCTGAGATCATCCATGTGTAAATGGTTGCTTGGTGCTGGTGATGATGTCTTGTGGGCTTTCGGGTTTCCACCTTACTTTTCGTTATCGATTCATGTCTCATTCGTTTCTCGTATCTCATGTGGGTTCTGCTGTTTTGACATTCATTTGACATTCTTCTATTTGTAGTATCCACACCAAGATGGCAAGGTCTCATGTAGGTAATGAGAGGTTAGTACACTATTTTAGCTATATATTTGTTATTTAGCTAAAAGAATCTTTTTCTTTTTCAAATCTGTTCCTTTTTCAAATTCATAAAATCCAAAAATTGATTCATTGAGAATTAATTTTTATGTTTTTTAAAAAATCAAAACTAGTGTTAAATAATTCTAGTCATCGAAGTTGTTGAGTTTTAAATTTTGAGTTATTAATTGGCTAAGCTATTAAGTATCCATGATAATTTTATAAAGAAGTTCATCTCTTAACTCAACATTATGATAAGTATTTATTTTCCATAACAAAGCCGAATAGTTGGCATCCTGACCAAAATAATAATTCTCATGAAAAATTTTATCTCTTGGTCTAGCATTATGATGTAATTATTTATTTTCTAAGCTAAGTAGTGATTGGCCTTTAGGCCAAGATTATTTGATAAGAATTAATAGGTAAGAATTTGCCCATTGATATTACACTTAGGGACTATTATATTCTTGTATAATTCTTCTAATATACCATATTAGTTATATGTTTTGGGATGTACCTATTGAATTTCAAGCCATCAAGTGAGAGCAAAGCGACAGAAGCACCTTACAATAATTACATCTAGATTCCTAAAGAAGGCTTTAAGTGATCATATTTATATGAGAATGTAAGCAACCCCTCTTATTTTTAAATTTCAAAATAGGATCTTGATGAAAAAACCCTAAAATAATTCAAGTTCTAAAAGTTCAAAGTAAAGTAGTGAAGCTTGGATATATAAGGAAATGATACAAGAAATTAAAAATTTGCAACTACATATGGAAGATATATATTAAAAGATCATTGCATTAGAAACTAAGTTTGCTACCTATAAGGTACGATTGGAGCAAATAAAAACAATAATGAAGTGAAAGAAATCACTAAACAAAAAAATTGTATTAAAGCTAAAATCACTATCTTGAAAACTATTGTTGAAGTAGATCCAATAAAGAAATTTTTGAAGAAGGTCACATGGATCTAGTGATATATGAACTTCTAGATAAAAAAATTAAAAAGAGGAAAAAACATTTAATCTTTGTTTTGTTAAGATAGAGGAAAAGGAAAATGAAAACCTTATACAAGGTAGTGGAATATTTTTTTATTTAATTCATCAACATCATTAATTCATCAAAGGTTCCTTCATTCATCAATTTTGTCATCTTACAATAGAGAGAAGGGGCCTCTTACTTATAGAAATGGATAGGGGCCATAATACATCAAGTGGGGTCATAATACATCATGGGTTTGTGTCATCATTATCAAGTACATCTGCACATCAAAACCTTAATTTAATTTTTTATTTAAAGGATGAATTTTTGTCATTTACCCTTTATTTTTCATCATTTTACATAATGATTTCCAAAAACAATGCATAAAAATAACTATATAAGGTTTGAAACAACATTATAAATTAGTTATTTTTTAAAGTCACTACTCATGAACACTTGATAGAAATAGAAGTGATAAAAAAGAGTCTATGAGAATCTTAAATTTGGGTACAAAGCCTTCTTCATTTTAGTATCATTTTCATCATTTTTTATTTTTCAAATCATTTCAATTCCTTTAAAAATGAGAAATCAAGGCAACATGGGGCAACATTATTTAACATGAAAATATGAAAAGTCATAAGTTTTCTCAAATATTTGGGATCATAATTCATTACATTATCTCATCAAATACTTACAAATTTACTTTTGAAAGGCATGATCTTTCATTTTACACCTCTAATTTTTAGATTTTTAATAAAATTTGCCAATATATAAAACATACAAAAACCCTATTGTGAGGTTCATGATGATTTTTATTAATTGATTAATTTTTTTTTCTATTCTTGTGCAACCTATTTTCTAACAAAAGTACTTCTTTTATTATAAATTCATTAATATCTTTGTTTAAATGTTAGAAAGAAAAAATTTTAGATAACTATATAACATTATAAAGTGTACTATCTCTAGGGTAACAATAAATAGAAACCATGATAGGAAATTTC
Organism: Gnetum montanum; assembly: GCA_015680685.1. NCBI lineage: Eukaryota > Viridiplantae > Streptophyta > Gnetopsida > Gnetales > Gnetaceae > Gnetum > Gnetum montanum. The sequence goes on along the minus strand of MNCI01000579.1, from coordinate 471,695 downwards.
ATTTTTTGGCAATACCCATTTCTTGTTCCATAAATATTTATACTTGAAAAATAACAAATAGTAAGAAAAGTACAACCACGCTAGTAATAGATATTCAACCACATACACTCATCTATATTTTCTACCTACACTAAATTTTATAAAGGTTCCTTAACTAAACAAAAAATATTAACAATACATCTTAGAAGCGTCTCTATTCTACCTACTATAGTATTCTTTTGTTTAAAAATTTAATAAATCTTGGAACAACCTACTTAGTCATGATCATCATCATTACATCATATAGTCAATATATCATAATCCATCATATAACCCTAGTGTTAGTCCAAAGTCCAAGGTATATTCAAATTCAATTATGATCATGAGAAGTTCACAACATAAATAATATTTGCTAGTGTCATGTTTTCATACCAAAATGATGATGTTTTGGAACTAGGAGTTGAAATTATTGTAAAATGACCATTAATGAAAAGGTACATTGTAATTACGGACATGTCTCTTTAGGGAACCTTTGGGGATTTTACCCAAGGAAATTATACTTATAACTTAGAGATCATATTGGCATGGAGTTGTAAAGGCAACAATGGTGAATGATAAAAGACTTAGCCACCCCTTCTAGTTGGGTCTAAGCCTTAATATAATAGCAATGTTGCATTATCTTTAAGGAATAGGTGCCGGTGGAAGATAATCTTAAGAACTTTTAGAGCATGACCTAAATATACTTATTTAGTTCTAATATTTTCATTAATAAAATTCCTTTTTATTATCTTCTACATTTCCCATGTTTTGTTAAATATATAAAATGTTGAATATAGCATATATTTGATGTTTGTCATGACATTTGGATATAGGATGCTATAAGTGGTATCAGAGCCTATTATGAGCTAGCATAAATAAAGAATCAAGAGTGAACTAGGAGTCACAATTTAAGATGAATGATGAACCATTAGTAGAAATGGAATATATTCAAGATGGACCATGAGCATGGAATGAGTGATTCAAGGCAAATCATAGCCTATAAGGAGTTAGGTACAAGGGATAGATGCCGAAGGAAGATAATCTTAAGAACTTTTAGAACATGACCTAAATATACTTATTTAATTCTAATATTTGCATTAATATAATTCTTGTTTATTATCTTCTACATTTCCCATGTCTTGTTAAATATATAAAATGTTGAATATAGCATATATTTGATGTTTTTCATGACATTTGAAAATAGGATGCTATAAGTGGTATCAAAGCCTATTATGAGCTAGCATAAATAAAGAGTCACGAGTGAACTAGGAGTCACAATTTAAGATGAATGATGAACCATCAGTAGAAATGGAATATATTCAAGATGAACCATGAGCATCAAATAAGTGATTCAATGCAAATCATAGCCTATAAAGAATTAGGTACAAGGGAAGAACTAATTATTTTGATGAAAATTACATTAAGATTCCTACCTAGTACATTGACTCCTATAAATATCCATCAATGTTAATTTTGGTGGACATTAAATGAAAGAGAAACTAGCAAAGCATATCAACTACATGAGATTTTGGGTAATGATGAGCGGAGAATACCCCTACGCTCTAGCATGTGAATCACTAAGTGTTCACGTGTGCTCCAGTCGAATTCCATGGATTCTATGTCATCTTATACACTAGTCTTTATGAAGTGAACTTGTCCTAATAGTCATTCCCTATCTTCCCAATTACACTTGTGAGATACAAAGGTATGGTTAAGTGTAATCAAGGCATATGTTTTTTATTAGTTTTATGTTTTATATTTTGAGTGCTTAAAATAAAGTATGAAGGGAATGAAGTAATTTAATTGCTAGTTTAATCTAACTAACTAATCAAGGTCTAATTATTTCTAACATAAGTATCCTGTTCCACTTTCCGTACACAAACTAAACATGTATAATGTTGTTAGGTTACCAAACATTCAGCGTTACTGGGATTACCAAGTGCCATTTGCATGCTTGAAGTGGTTGTACTTATGTGCTTAATTAATTGCTATTTAACCTAGCTAGCTTAATTCCTTAATTAGCTTAATTATTGAAAACATTAAAGGAAATTGCATAGATATTAAATGCATAAATAAAATATTTTATCTAGTCAAAGTGCTATAAGGTTTATCGAAAAGCTTGTCTTTATTATTGCACATATAGTTGTGCTCAGGTACAACAGTGCTCAAATAAAGATCCATACATTCAATGACTCCTACTGTGGGCACTTTGGAAAAATATTCTAACTCCGAGGAAGAAAAATTACAAGAGCTCTATTATGTTATGACTAATATTTCTTAAAACTATATGCCCAAGCACTATATTTATAGGTTGGCACACATTCTACAATATTGGATATTGGGCATTGCTTCTTGGTCCTCAATATTAGGTATATGATATCAGGGCTAGATAAAATACACTTTATCATACCCCCACAACTGAATGAAAACTCATCCTCGAGTGAACAAAAGGAGGAATAAGTCCCTTATAAAATATTGGGAAGGTATGGGATTATTAACTAACATGAAATTTGACTCAAATGAAATAGATAGATTTTAAGTGCCTAAGTGTACAGATTTACAATCTTTTACAAAATTGGATGTTCATGATAATAAAATTGAATACCCTAGCCAAAACTAACATCCAACTCCTTTGGTAGTTAAAGAACGAGGGAGAAGATTCAATGATCATGAAGGGGCCTCATCACATTATGTTACTACTAATTCCTTGGTGAAGAGGGTCCTACCTCTAGTCTACGCTTCCCACTATAATCACAACAAAATCATGGATTAGTGTGCCATGTGTAACTTATAGATTTTAGGTACCTTATCTTTTTGGTAGTTATATGTGGTTAGGTTGTGATTATGATGAATTTATTTTTTTAATAGCATTAGCAAGAAGACTAAAAATAGGGTGAAATGGATAAGAGATCCATTATTAAAGTTTGAAAAGCCCAAATGTAATGAAAGGCTTAAAGAGGGTTAAATAATTCACAACAATAAAAAAGAGGATTTCACTAAAAAACATTATGAAGATGCATACAATTGGATGTCATTAATTGGGGACGAAAAAGGATTTGATTGTGAGAATGCCTAAGGATAAAAAAATTAACTAACCCAACCAAAAGGCATGTAGGTGGGTCCTCCCCAAAGTAGGCACATGCCCTTTGTTACTCTTGCATATCCTCAAACCAAGGAGTCCACGGGTCCCATGGGTGATTAATAGTTACAAAAAGTTAAGTATGAAAACCTAGAAGAAACTACCTAAGAATTTTGACACATCAAACTAAGACATCGAATAAGGACATGAACACTAGTAATGAGGTGAGGCATGGAAAGGATAGATGGATGAGAGAGAGAAAGTGAAATGAAGTTCTTAATTAAGGTCACATGAAGTCCTTTATGAATTTTGTGGTTAAATGACCTAATAAAATCCATCCTTAGTCTAGACCAAAACCAACCACATTCAATTACTTTGCATCACCACTCTAAGACTAGTCCATCCCCTCAAGACACAAGAGTGCTCACATAGAACAACCACTGATCCTTATTTAAGAAGAAAAGAGAAGAAAGAAGTGAGAAAGGGCCTTAGTTAGAGGGGACCTTTAGGCATGGGTAACATGTATTTTTAGTTCCATATCTAGTGCTTGTAGCCCATTTATTTTGTCAAAGGGGTGTGCTTTGAATTCCCATCCTTTTTCTTGAATGAGAACCACATCCTGCAAAGACTATTGAACTTCCTATTATTGGTCAACACAAAATGGTAAGAAATCCATGAACACACCCATGCACCCAAGTAAGTAGAAGAGTACAAAGATTACTGAGTCCCCTTGAAGTCATACCATGTTCAAACCTTTAAATCCTTCTCAAGTTCGAAAACTACCAAGGTCCCAAGTTCGTTAAAGTTTTATTATTGAAAAGGGTCCTCACACTTCCAAAATCAGAAACACCATATAGTTTGTGGATGGGTGGATGACATGGACTTATTGCCTGTTTCATGAAAAGAAACCATGTCTTAGTTATCAATAACAAAATTCAAAGCTAGGATCTAGACACTAACACTCAAATAATTGAATAACACATGTTCACATCAAGAAAACCACACTATACCCAGTTGGTAATAAGGCATGTTATTATTACAACATAATAAGAAAATCACACCAAAATAAAGAAAAATATATGAGAAACTGTAAAATATTCAAGAAAAATAAAACATACTAATGATGTTGTAAAACAAAAATTGGAAAAAATTAATAAAGTAAAAATAAAAAGATGTAAAATAAAGAAGGTGTAAAATAAAAAGTTGTAAAAATAATAAGGTGTAAAACAAAAATGTGTAAAACCAAAAAGATGATAAATGGAGGAGCCACTTATATAATTAGCATGGATGGCCATCTTTCCCATGACTAAGTTAGAAGGAGGAGATTTGAAAAATCAAGTGTGGTTATCTGTTTGAGGAGGTGTTGCAAACACTGGCTTCTTTATATTCATGGAAAGGTTTAATTTGTTGCATGTCGACCAATTGTTTCTTATCTGGGCTCTCAAGTTTGTAGATCATCATGGCCCCAAAAGGAAAAGTTTCAAAAATAATAAAAGGGCCTTTTCATAGTGTTTGGAACTTGGTTCATTATGGCACATGTGTGGGGTTCTTGTAGAGGACCTTATCTCCCAGTTGAAATTTGACTTTCCTAATTCTAAGGTCATGGTGCTTTTTGCTAAATACCTTGTGCAACTCATTAAATGATAGGACCACCAATTGATTTTTTTTTATCAGGTTGAGATTCATTAATTTTTCTTTTTGTGCTAGACTTAAGTCAAGGTCAAGGTCATAGGTTGTTGAAAGTGTCTGAAGCTCAGATTGAATATGAAGAGTTAGCAATTTTCCATACACTATTTCATAGGGAGAGTAGCCTATAGGGAGCTTCTAGGTGGAGTGGTAGGCCTAGAGGGCATTGTTGAGTTTCATGCTCCAGTCCCTCCTATATTTGCTAACTATTCTCATTAAGCTCTTAGTGATTTCCTTATTTGTAACCTTAGCTTTACTGTTGACTTGGGGATGACAAGGTGTTGTTAATTTATGCTCAACCCCCAAGCATTGCATGAGCTTACGAAAGGTAGTACCTATAAAGTGTGTTCCATTATCAGAAATTAATGCATGTGGCACACCAAACCTCTTTACAACATTTTGTTATACAAACTGAGTATCAATACAAGATGTACAGTCAGTGATGGCTACTATTTCTATCCATTTTCTACAATAGTCAGTAGTGACAATGATGGATGGCTTTTCATTTGACATGGACATGATGGGACCCATGAAGTCAATGCCCTAGATGTTGAAGGGTTCTAGTGGTTGAATCCATTGTTGAGGTTTCTCCATACAAGTGATCATATAAACATCACGTTGGCAACATTCATAGGAGCTGACAAACTTATGAGTATCCTTGAAATGTGTTGGCTAGTAATATCTTTCCATCAGGATCTTAATGGATGTGTGTCTCCTTGCATAGTGGCCCCCACAAGGACCCTCATGAGCATCCTGGTGGATGTGCAGTTGATCAACATTAGGGACATACCAACAAACTAGACTATCAGCACACACCTTGTAGATGTGCCTGTTGATCTCCATGAAGCATTTTACCTAGTGAAGAAATTATTGTTTCTTCTAGTGGTCTAGCTCTTGTGGCATCTTTTGAGTGAGAAGATAGGTAAGAATGCCATTGTACCATTTGGGCTCAGTGGGAAATTGTTCAATTATAGCCTCATCAAAGAGGAGTTCATTAGGAAATTGATCAAATAATGGGCTTTCCTCCTCTTTATTGTCCCATCATAATTGAGATAAGTGGTGAGTGATCACATTATTAGTTCCCTTTCAATTTTCCATTATAAGATTGAATTCTTGTAAGATCACTAGCCATCATATGATACAGGGGCTCACTATTGGCTTCTTCATTAGGAAGAAAATTACACTATGGTCTATGTGCATGAACACTTTGTATCTAAGCACATAGTGCATGAACTTTTCTAGAGCATACATCACCACCATTAGTCTTTTTTTTTTTGTGGTGATGTAGTTTAGTTGTGCACCCACAATTCTTCAACTTGCATTGTGGATGTAATATGAGTGTTTCTTGTTGTCCAATTGTGTAAGCACAGCCCCCAAGGTAGAATTTGATGCATCCATCATAACATGAAATGGTTTGGACTAGCGTGGTGCTTGTAGAATTGGAGTTTTTATGAGTTTTTCATTTATCTATTGGAATGCATGTTGACATTCCTTTGTCCAAACAAATAGAGCATCTTTCTTTGTTAGCTTGACCAATGAATTTGTGATATTAGAGAAATTCTCTATGAATATTTGGTAGTAACCAATGTGTCCAAGGAATGACTAGACATCTTTTATAGTTTAGGGTTAATAGGTAATTCCTTAGATGATCCTAATCTTTTTAGGGTCGACCTCAATCCCTACTTGTGATATTTTTTGCCCTAACACAATGCTCTCCTAGACCATTAGATGGCTCTTTTGCCAATTGAGCTAAAGATTGGTCTCCACACATCTTTTGAGCACTTACTCAAGACGGTTTAGGGCTCACTCAAATGTCCATACGTGGAGAAGTCATCCATGAAGACTTCCACCCTACTAGTAATTTGTTACTGAAAAAGACTTAAGATTAGGCATTGGAATGTTGCAGGGACATTGGACAAGCTAAAAGGCATCTTTTGATATGAAAAATTCCCCCATAGACTCATGAATGTTGTTTTGGCTTAATCCTCTCGCACTATTTAGATTTAGTTATAATCACTATAACAATCCAGAAAACTATAATAGAAATGCCCAGAAATGGTGTCCAACACTTGATCCACAAATTGAAATGGAAAGTGATATTTGAATGTTGCCATATTCAATAGTCAAAAATTGATGCAGACCCACCATTTGCCACCTTTCTTTAGCACAATCATGAGTGGACTAATGCACTCACTATTTGCAATGGGATATATAAACCCCACCTTGAGGCATTGTTTGATATCCTCTTTGATGATATTTTTTAATTTATGGTTTAATTATTTCTATGACTGCCTCTTTGGCTTCATGGCTAGATAAGTGTAGATACAATTCTAGCATATCCTAAGATCAATCCTTGTGAGTTCAAGATATCACCAAGCAAAGGTTGTTGGCCATTTGTTAATCACTCTCAACAACATCTATTTCTATTTAGGAGCAAGATTAACATTGATGATTATTGGCTTTCCATTTTTCAAAAATGCATACTCCATTTCAGTAGGTAGAGTTTTCAACTCTAAGGGCTCTTGTTTAAAATTTTCAGGGATTTTCAGCTCTTCCCAATTAGTATCATCATTTGCATCATTAGAGAGTTGGTGATGAACTTGATCCAATTCATCCATGATTTCAATATAGGCACATGTCAGACTCTTAGTAGGTTCCATGTAAAGTGTGTTACTTTCAAGATCATTTGTCAACCACTGGATGCCCTCCTATTTTGTAGCTGCTACGTACAAGCATCTTTAAATATTTACCTCATTTGCACATTGTATGCATGTAGAAATAGATGCTATTTTCACGAATCACATAGTTGCACTTGGTATCACTATACACAATGCATGGAAATCTCTTCTTCTTGATCTTTCCAAATTCATTCTCATTGGAAATTTCTAGAGAAAGATCTCTTATGCCCATTTTTGCATTAGCAGTGCTTAACCAAGCCCTTACCATAATGATTAGGAAGTCTCCCTTGCAATTGTTAACTTTGATTACTAGGAAATCAGTAGGATAAGACCACCCACAAATAGTGGTCATAATATCTTTTACTAGTCTTAATGGAATAGTGGTGAACTCATTAGCCAACTAAAGATAGATGTTGTTCTTCTTAAGTGGAGATGAGTTCTAAGATTCATACATCTCATGGGAAATAAAATTAATACCAAAACCTAAATCTAGAAGAGCCCTACAATGCTCGTTCCTTGTGATTTGAAGGTGATGAGTGGCTAGGTACCCCTACGCCCAACCATATGAATCACGGGCATTCACACGCGACCCAGTTGAATTCCGTAGACTGTAAGTACTTAACGTACACCAGACTCTGACCAGTGAAACTCTGGGTTAGAATGGTCATTGTCTTCCTAACCTCACTTGTGATGTTCCGTTTATGATGGTTAAGTGAGACTAAGGCTAATGATTTTTATAGATTTTTGCATATCTTTTGATGGCTAATTTAAGGTATGAAAGGTAAGGAATAAGCTATTATCTAATCTCTAAATATTCTAACTATTCCTAGCATAAGTATCCAGTCCCATCTTTTGAGCACGTTCTGAGCATCTCCTAACACTTCTGGGCTACTAGACGTTAAGCGTCACTGGGTTTACCAAGTGTTTGATTTACATTCGAGATGGTCATACCTATGGCCTTTACGAACTATGAATGAACAATAGCGATTAAAATAATAATACAAGAAACTTAAGTGATTAACATGTAACTAACAAAGCATAAATATATTAAACTACTGAATGCATAAAATAGCTAAGTCCAAATGCTGCAAGGAATGCTTGAATAGTTCGTCTTTATTGCCGTCATGCCAATGGGCTCAGATACATCAACGCTTGAATAAAGAGTTGATCACTTTTCTTACACCTATTGCGGGCACTTGGAAAATATTCTATCTCTTGTAGGAACAAACTGCAAGAGCTTCACTACAACTAATTGAAAGATGCCTAAATGAGGTGGAAGGCCCTCTTATTTATAGGTCGAGATGGGTGGCTATGTAAACGGGGCCACATCAACGTAGGAAGGCCATGTCGACGGGCCCGCGTCAACATGGCAAGCTACGTCGATGAGCCCGCGTCAACGTTGCCGCATATACGTGGCCCAATCGATGCAGGAATTAATGACACTTCATCATAAGGTAAATAAGGGAACTTCTAGGATCAGATAGTCTCCTAGGAAGGTTTTCAACCTTTATCCAATAGTTAGCACATGGGTTAACATAATAGTATGTACTTTAGGATGTGTTTAGCTTGAAGGGGACTCAAATAGATTAGATGCAGAGGGAGGTGGAGAAGTAGGGTTATAAGTCATAGGTGTATGAGAGGGTTTAGTTGGACTGTTGGTTCAAAAGAAAGGTCTATTTTATGATCTAGTTTCCAAACCACTCAACTAAGGAGATGGTTGTAAGTTAACAATCCTTGTTGTAGCTAAGGAAAAATTTCTCCCTACATTGAGGGTGGAGGAACATATGCAAAAGGAGGAGGAGGATAATATGGATGTGGGGGCTCCCCTTTAGTAGATGGAGAATGAGTTTTATAATACTCTAGAGGGTAGTAGTAATGTTAAAAGGTGGATTGATTGGAAGAGTCATGTAGAGAAATGGGTTGTTGAACATAGTATCCATATGAATCTGGTTATTAGTAAGGGCACTACTACCTTGGTGGTGGCATCCCCCATGATTGTGGGTTTTTCCATTATTGGTACTACTCATAAAACTGTGGTGGAGCTCCACTTGAATAGTAGGTTTATTGTTACTAGAGCTGCCAAGGGTTTCCTTGAAGATAAGGCAATCTTTTAGGTGCCTACCTCCTTACTAATCTAGGATTGAGCATGTACATCCCTAATTCCTACAAATGTGACACAATGTGGCAACATCCCTTGGGATGTTCATAATGGTAGATGTTACACCCATCATCATCATCTAATTTAGTCTCCACAACTTCTACTACTGCATTAGCTTTGCCCTTGCCCCTTTTATAGGCATGTTCAACTTCTTTCCACCTCTTGTTATCACGATCACTACTCTAATCTCTTAATTCTTCTATGATTTTTAGAGAAGTTTGGAATTTTTCATCCAATGAACCCCACATTTTATCTACCTTGGCTGAAATTTTAGAAAAAGATTTTTGGATTGCAAAGGTCTTTTTATTTACCACCTCATCAAGTGGTGAATCCTCCTCATTATCATAGAAGCAGACTTCCCTCTTTTTGATGGAAGGATCCCTATCATATTCTTCTACACTTTCTCATTTTTAAGCTCTTCTTCTTCTTTTTCTACCTACTGTGTTAGCCTTTGGATCTAATGGGCTCCTAATTTTGATAGTCTTCCTTGGGCATAGACTCCAAGAGTTCTTCTTGTTTATGATCTAAGTCCATATATGATGTGGCGAAGTTATTTCCATTGAGAATAACCATGGCCAAGGCATTAGTGCATGAGAGAATAGTATCTATCCATAGTGGCATCCAAGGGTTCATGTGTTCCTTGCCTCCATCCTTGGATCTATCTTCTCATATTAGACACTTAGGAGCACATTTGATATTTATCATTGAACAACTCTAGCATTGTACTTCACTTGTGAATGGATTTTGGCTCCAAGGACTGATACTAGATTTTTGCTTCCTTAATGAGTGTGATGAGAAATATCTTTAATTCTTGCTAATAAATTTCAATATTCTATAAGGCATAGGAATCATGAAAGGCTTGAAGATGTGTTTGTGGATCATAGTTATATTCCCCCTTAAATCTAGGAATATTCTTCATGTCAAGTCACTTGATCCGACTATCTTTCACATGCTTTATTGGAATTTTTACTTCTTCTACAATATTCAACATATTTTGAGTGGCAAGAAAAGGCTCATCATCATCATTATTTTTATGATGTCCATGATTTCCTTTGCTACCCCTTCATTCATGGTGTTCTTTACAATTATCATTATCTTGCTATTCACCTTCATCATGGTTGTTCTTTTTGCATTGTTTGTTAAAAGAAAAAGAGGAAGAAAAAGATGTAGATGAAGAGGGTGAAGAGGGAGGAGGAATATCATCACCTCTATGCTTGTCATGGTCACATTCATCTACTTTCTTATCATCTTGATGCTTGCTTGAGCCCCTGCTTTAACTTCTACATTTGTCTAAACTTGGATTATTGATAGTGAACTGTAGATTTAGGTTCACACTTCCATAACCAATATCAAGGGATGTAGAGTCTTCATGTTGAGAACCCATAAAGGGAGGATCCTCATTGCCATTTTGGTTGAGTAGGAATAAGGAATTGGTGAACCGTTTCCCCTTCATAGCCTCATGGTGTTTCTCTTGGTGTCGATCTCTCTTGCATTATGTTTTAGTGGGACAGTAGTCTTGGTAGTCATGGTCATGCATAATGTACTCTTCTTGAAGATCTTAGATTCCTAACCTACTAAGAGTTTAGAGTAGCATTTTGGACACAAATTTATTAGGAGGCATTACAATGTTTCCCCCCATATCTCACCAATGCAATTGTTCATCTTGATGCAGAATGAAGGTGAAGTTAGGCATATGCTCATCTAGATGAGTATATACCACCCTGCATTCTTGAGGCATTAGCTATTTAGCATCATTACACCTGTTAGAAGAAGACATTTTGTAATTACAATAAGATATTAGTGTACTTAAATTATTATATTTATTTTGAGAATGATTTTAACCTTAGGGGTTGTCCAATAATGTTAATGATTTTCACTATGCTTAGATAGTGCACATTTTAAACAAAAAGAATCCCTTGCAATGGTGCCAATGATGAGTGAAAAATATAACTACGCTCAATCATACGAATCATTAATAATTCATGCATGATCTAGTTGAATTCCATGAATTCTATATCTTTCGGTACACTAGTCTCTAGGAAGTGAACTTGCCTTAACAATCATTTGTTGTCTTCCCAATTACAGTTGTGATATACAAAGATATGGTTAAGTGTCATCAAGGCATGTGATTTTTATTATTTTTATGTTTTATATTTTGAGTGCTTAAAATAAAGGATGAAGGGAATGAAATAATTTAATTTCTAATTTAATCTAAATAACTAAGTTAAGGTCTAATTATTCTTAACATAAGTATCTGGTCCCACTTTTCATACACATCTTGAACATGTATAATGCTGTTGGGTTACCAAATGTTAAGCATTATTGGGATTACCAAGCATCATTTGCATGCTTGAAGTGGTCATACTTATGTGCTTAATTAATTACTATTTAACCTATTTAGCTTAATTCCTTAATTAGCTTAATTATTGAAAACATTAAAGGAAATTGCATGAAACATTAAATGCATAAATAAAATATTTAATCTAGCCAAAGTGCTATAAGGTTTATCATAAATCTTGTCTTTATTGTCCCACACATTGCCATGATTAGGTTTAATAGTGCTTAAATAAAGATCCATACACTTAATGACTCCTACTATAGGTACTTTGGGAAAATATAATAACTATGGGGAATAAAAATTGTAAGAGCTTTGCTATGCTATGACTAATATTTCTTAAAACTATGTGTCCAAGTGATATATTTATAGGTTAGCACACATCCCATGATAGTGGATATCTAACATCAATTTTTATTCCTTGATATTGGGTATCTGATATTAGGGCTCCAATACTAGGTATCTAATATTAGGGCTCCAATATCGGATATTTGATATTAGAGCTAGACAAAATACACACCATCAGGTAAGATAAGATAGTTAAAGGGGAAGATATAAAGTAATAATTTTTCCTCTTGGTAATCCTTACTTATTTTCTAATAATGATGGATTTCTCCTTAGTTGTGTAAGGATCAAAATCCTGAGACATCAATTTAGGAAAGTAAATGAGATAATCCTTAGCATTTTTGTTAAGAAACACCATGATTGGATCAAGGCCAACCATCTTTCCTAGAAGAGATCTAATAATGGGAGTCCTCTTATTTACTTACAAATCATTGAAAATGAACCATGCAAGGTTCTTTTGGATTCAGGTTTTGAAGTTGATTTTACAAGAGATGTACAAAGGTTGGAACCTACCACCCTTGAAAAATAGTAACATTAGACTAGAGTTGGAAAACCAATCCATCATTATTCCTTTGGGATTGAAGGAAAACATTGTGGTTGCCATTTGTGGGTTGTCCTATCTTGCTAATTTTTTGGTAAGCCATGTGAAGAACTACAAAGGACACTTTCCTAGCATCATGGGAAGAGCATGGTTGAGGACCATCGATGCAAGGTTAGGGTTTTAAGACCTTTCCTTGAGGATTTGAAAGGAAAATGAAATTAGAAAGATTGAGAAGAAAAGAGTTCCATGCATCACGTACAATGACATAGGGTGCCATTGTGTGCAAAGACTATGGACCATCAAAGGCACATCACTTCAAGCATGAAATCAGTGTGCAAAAATGACAAAAACTCAAAGGTGCTTGTATGTAGAAACCACTAAATAGGAGGGCACTTAGTGGCTAACAATAGACAATGAAGCCAGACCAATACTATGCATGGAACCAACTAAGAACCTCACTAGCTCCTATGTTGAAAGCATGGATAAATTGGAGTAGCTCCATTGCCAACTCTTTAATGCATAAAGTGAGATCAATTAGGAAGAGTTGAAGATCCATAAAACTTTCAAGCATGAGTCCTTATCGGTAGGAATGGAATATGCATTTCTAAACAATGGCAAGTCGGTAATTATCAATGCCACACTTGTCCTTGAATAGAAGAAGAAATTGTTGGAAGTTGTAAACAAATGGCCAATATATTTCACTTAGTCATATCATGAGCTAACAAGAATTGATTCTAGGATATGCTAGCACAAAATCTACATAGACTCTTTCATCAGGCTAAAGAGGTATTTGCAAAGATGCTTGAACTTGAAAATTAAGAAAATAGTTAAGGAGGAGATTAAACAACTCCTCAAGATTAGGTTCATTTACCCCATTATAGATAGTGAGTGGATTAGCCCACTTGTTATTGTAGCAAAGAAAGGAGAAAAGTGGAGAGTTTTTATAGAATTTTGGTTGTTAAACATGGAAACCTATAAATACCATTTTCCATTATCATTTGTGGACTAGGTTTTGGACACCATTGTAAGGCATTGTTACTATAGCTTTCTAGATGATTATAGTGGCTATAATCAAATCTAGATAACACTGGAGGACTAGGTCAAGATAACATTCACAAGTTCCTAGGGGAATTTTGCATATAGAAAGATGCCCTTTGGCTTGTGCAATGCTCTTACTTCATTCCAATAGTTGGTCCTAAGTATCTTCCAATAGCATATTAGTAGCAGGGTAGAAGTCTTCATAAATGACTTCTCTACCTATGAGGCTACCTTTGAGCAATCCTTGAACCACCTTAAGTAAGTTCTTCAAGGGTGTATGGAGATAAACCTAAGGCTCAATTGGCAGAAGAGCCACCTAATGGTCCAAGAAGATATTGTCCTAGGGCATTAGATTTCAAACAAAGGGATCAATGTAGACCTTGAAAAAGGAAGAGACATCCAAAGAATAACCAAATAGCTAGAAATTGTAAAAGATGTAAGGTCGTTCCTTGGCCACATTGGTTACTATAGGTGCTTCATTGAAAACTTCTCAAAGATTGTCAAACCATTGGTGCAACTTACAAAGAAAGATGCACCATTCATCTAGACCAAGGAATGTGAGAATGCATTCTAGTAGTTGAAGTAGAAACTTATAGAAAATCAAATTTTATGAGCACTAGATTAGTCTAGGCCATTCCACATTATGGCCAATGTATCAAATTATGTCTTGGGAGTCATGCTTACACAAATGGATGATAAAAAATGTCCCTACTACATCCACTGTGTAAATAGAAGCATTGTGGATGCACAACTAAAATACACCATCACTAAAAAGGAGCTTATGGTGGTGGTGTATGCCTTAGGAAAATTTAGGTACTATGTGCGACAAAGTTTTTATGTAGACTGATCACAATGCTATTAGATTCTTGGTGAACAAGCCAATGGTGAACCCCCATGTTATATGGTGGCTGGTGATCCTCCAAAAGTTTGATTAAACAATGATTGACCAAAAGGGGACCAAGAATGTGGTGGCTAACCACTTGTCTTGATTATGATGGGATAGCAAAGAGGATGATGACTTGTTGTCTAATCAATTCAATGATAAACTCCTCTTTGTTGGTGTTGTTAACAATCAAGATCCTAAAGAAAAAATTTGGTATGATCACATCCTCTTTTATCTACTCACACAGGAGTGGGATAACAAGAATAAATAGTAGTTTCTTCATCAAGCTAAGCACTTCATGGAAATAAAATGCAACCTCTTCAAGAGTTACATAGATGGCCTAGTGTAATGGTGTGTTCTTGATGCAGATTAACTTAGAGCTCTCTAGGTGATGAACAAAGGCCCTTATAAGGGCCACTATGCTAGGAATAGGAAAACCATTAAGATACTCATGGAAAGGTATTGTTGGCCCACAATCTTCAGGGATGCACATCACTTCTTTTGTTCTTGTGATAGGTGTCAATGTGATGGAGGGATGACCATGCAAATGGGAGGACCCCAATAGTGGATCCTACCACTAAATGCTTTTGATCTTTGGGAGATTGACTTCATGGGATCCATCAACCCCATGTCAAATGGAAAGGCATACATCATTATGATCATTGATTATTATACCAAATGGGTTGAAGCCGTTGCCATCACCAACTATTCATCTTTTATGGTGCCATGGTTTGTACAACAAAATTTTGTAAATAGGTTTGGTGTGCCATGGGCACTAATTTCAAATAATGAAACATACTTTACTAGTGCAACTTTTTGAAAGCTCATGCAACACTTGGGGGTTGAACATAAACTAACTTCATATCATCCTCCAAGCGAACAATGAAGCTGAGGTCACCAATAGGGAAACCACCAAAATACTAACATGTATAGTTAGTAAATATAGGAAGGGCTAGATCAGTAAACTTAACGATGCTCTTTGGGCTTATCGTTTAAGATGGAAATTTCCTATTGGGTATTCTCCCTATGAGTTAGTGTATGGGAAACTTCCAAATATTCCCATCTAAACCAAGCTCTGTACACTTTTAACAACCCATGACCTTGACCCAGACCTAAGTTTAGCCTGAAGAGAAAGACTGATGAATCTTAACATGCTAGATGAAGATTAGTGAGCTTGCCATTAAATGAGGTTCACAAGGCACACAACAAGTAACACCATGACCTTAGAATAAGGAAAGTAAAGTTTCAACTAAAAGATAAGGTGCTCTATTGGAACCCCATGCATGTACCTCAACATACAAAGTTTCAAACACTATGGAAGGGTCCTTATATTATATGTGAAACTTTCCCATCTAGGGTCATGATGATCTACCATCCTACTAGCCCAAATAAGAAGTTGTTAGTCAACATCCAACAACTTAAACCTTTCTTGTAGATAAGGACAACCAATGGGAATAATGCCTCCATTAATGACCAAGCATGCTCAATCTTTCGAATCTCTCCCTTCCAACTCAGTCATGGGAGAGATGGCCATGCATGCTAACATCCTATAAGTGGCTTCTCAGTTTTTTGACCTTTTTTTACATTGTTTTTAATGCATTTCCAAATTTCTTAAATATTTTAGATTTTTTAAATATTTTGGTTTATTTTGGTTTTATTACATGTATTTTTCTTCTTTATTACCATCAAAACTTTGGTGTTGAACACAACTATTGATTGGTGGTGGCTAATTGAATTATATTATTTAAATTGATTACCTAATAACTAGATTTCATCATTGAATTTTGACATTCATTGATGGGACATTAGTTTTCTTATGGTATCAAGTAGTGAGCTCATGTCATCCACCCATTCTACTAAATTCATGGTGTTCTCTCATTTTGGAAGCATAAGGTTCTTTCTTAATAACAACTTCTAAAAGAATCTATGACCTTGGTACTTTCCAGACTTGAAACAGATCAAGTGGAATTGATAAGGGTTTGGCTTCAAGGGGACTTGTCACCTTTTGTACCTACCTACTATCTAGAGTTTTATGGATATTCTCATTGATTCCTCACCATTTTCAACATCAACTAATAACAAGAAGCAATGTCTTTGCATGGTGTGGTTCCCATGAAAAAAAAACATGGGAATTCAAAGTACATCACTTAGATGAAATAATGGGCTATAAGCACTAGTTATGGGGATGAAAAGACACATTATCCATGCCTTAAGGAATCCCTCTAACAAAGGTCCTCTTCACTTCCTACTTCTCTTTTCTTCTCTATTTGGAATGGTGGGTGATGTTTGAGTACATTCATGAGCTCTAGGAGGTCAAGAAATCTTAATGTATCAATGTGAACTCACTGGTAGTGGCTGGACTTGATTCCAACTATGGATGGGACAATATCAAGTCAACTTAATCACAAACTCCATAGAGGACTTCATGTGACTAGAATGAGAAAATCCATTCCATCCCCTCTCTCTCATCATTACTTCTATCCATCTACCACCTCACTACATCATATCATGATTAATCAATATATAAATTTTGATATGTCTTAATTCTTTGGTGGTTTCTTATGTGATTTGATTTTTAACAATCTATGGCCATTAATCATCCTTTAGGCTTACGAACTCCATGGTATGAGGGTGTGCAAGGGTATTAAAGGCATGAACCTTCTATGGGGAGGACCCACTTGCATACTCTTTGGTTTGAATAGTTAAACTTCTTATCCCATTGTCAGTTTTCCTTCAAAACCATTTTTTTCCACCTCGGAACAACCTTTTTTTAATCTCCTTGGTAATCAAATTCCATCCAAATCTTCTTTTCCCAACTAAATTTCAAGCCCTCTTTAATGATTTTACTTATTTTAGGTTTTTCTAGCTTTCTCTGGACTCCCATTTCATTGTCAAACTCTTTCCCCGTACTTAATTTTTTAATG
The DNA here is from genome assembly GCA_015680685.1 of Gnetum montanum. Classification (NCBI taxonomy): domain Eukaryota; kingdom Viridiplantae; phylum Streptophyta; class Gnetopsida; order Gnetales; family Gnetaceae; genus Gnetum; species Gnetum montanum. The sequence goes on along the minus strand of MNCI01000579.1, from coordinate 454,010 downwards.
TAAAAATTTCTTCTTTATAGTTGCATTAACGCATCCTCGTCGACATAGCCAAATGCATTAATGCATCCTCATTGATGCATGCGAAAAATCGTATAAATATGCATCAATACTTAGCCAAATTTTCACTTTTTCTTCATAACACAGAAGGAGTTTTTGCAATTTTTAGAGCCCAGAGCTTTCCCAAAGACATAACTTTCAAAATTCTTATTCGAATCAACCCATTCTTTGACCCTGAAGCTACTAAACATGAGCTTTACATTTTGGGGGCTACAAATCTATGGTTTATGATGGAAAATTCTTTGAAATTTTTCGAACTCCCCAAGATTTAACTAATAAAATAATATTAAAATCACCATCTATACCAAGTTAAACCTCATTAGTAAACTTGGGTAGCTAAATGAATGAAATAATAATAAAATAATAAAAAAATAATCAATCTCCCATGGTCACAACTAACCTAAGTATAACTTACCAAAAAGAAAAAAAGTATCAAGAAAATTAGAAGTTACACATGAAAACACTAATCCTTGATCATGTTCGTGATCATAAATGACACCTATTAAACCCCAAATTGGTTCAATTTTTAAGCATTTTTGTCAAATTCTTGCATTTCAATTGATTTTATTTTGTATTACATATAGTTAATTATTTGATTAGTCTTTAATTAATCCCTATTTTAGTTTATTTGTATTACATGGTATAGTTGATATAATTATAGCGTGATTAGAATTATATATATTATATAGATATTAAATATATATCATATAGAATTAGGGTAGCGGTGGTTGTTGAACTTCACTATTATCCTATTCACTTCCCTAGAATTAATGCACATCCTCCATTTATCATTGTTCTTCTTTGACATAAGCACCACGAGAACTCCACAAGATGAAATAGATTCCATCATGAAGCCATTTATAACTCTTCTACTTATCTTTGTAATTCAACCATTTGAGTTGTTGCCATCTCATAAGCTCTCTCATTTGAAATTTTAGAACCAACAATGAAATTAGTTTGGTGCTATACATTCGTCATTAGTGATAATTCATCCAATTATCCCTTAAATACCTTGGTAAATTTCTCCTTTAAGTCTAGCACAACTATATGAAGTTTAAGCTTCACATCATCATGATTAGAAGCGATTGTTGATACAAGAAAACATCCAAAACTTATTTTATCATGTTCCTTAATGTATTCTCTAAAGCATTAAGTGAGCTTTGCTACTTGACTTGTTCAATCATCATAGGAATCATCTCATGGATTTCATTAGATCTAGTTACACTTCATATATTTCTTGCTTCATCAAATTGAGCATCATTATCAAAATTCTAAGGTCTATTAAGAATTACATCAACATAATCTATTGAAACTACATCATACTTTACAACATCATGAAAAATTCCAATTTTAAATTTCAAAGTATATTATTCCTTAACATCTTGATAGAAATCTATAGACAACTAATGCATCTTGTAGGGTCTAGGATGAGGATTAGTTGTCAAATCCAATTTAGCAATTGCAAGAGAAGAAATGAATTTTTTTTGGGCTTTCCCATCAATCAAAACATGAATCCATTTCCCACTAAGTAAACATATAGTCTCAATTTGAAATAATAATTTTCCATCACTATGATTTCTTTATTCAAATTTCCCATGAATGCACAAGAACTAATTTAGAAACTAGTTCAATCCTTTGATATCTTTACTAATGCTCAGATTTTTAGCAAAATTTATTTGAAGAATGGTTACCATCAAATTTAGATAAGTTTTGGTGATGAATGAAAGATAAATTTCAAAAGACATGATGGATTGTTTGAGTGGTTGGTGATCCCATTTGGGCTCACAAATGCACCTCCTATATTCATTGATGCATGATGTATTGAAAAAATTGATTGGTAAGTGTTGTATTATCTTTTTTGATAATATTTTGATGTATAGATCTAATGCAAAAGAGTACTTGGATCACTTGCAGATGGTGTGTCTTAAATTAAAGGAGGCATAGTTGGTGATCAATGTGAAGAAAATCATTTCTTCAAGAGGAAAATCACATATTTAGAACATGTAATTTATAAAAATCAAATTCAAATGAAAGCTACCAAGGTGAAGGTTATTAGAGATTGACCAACTCCTAAGAATGTTGGGAAGGTAAGATCATTTATTAGTTTAGCAATTTTTTATAAATGGTTTATTAAAAAATTTAAATGATATTTCTTGGCCTATATTTGCATTGTGAAAAAAATTAAAGATCTCAAGTAGAATAATGAAACCCAAGGGAGTTTTAACTTATTAAAAAAAATTCCTAGTGAATCATTCCTTGTAATTCCATATTTTTAAAAACTTTTTTAGGTGAAGGTGGATGCAAGTGGACTTGCCATCAATGGGATAATTTCATACGAAGGTATTCCTATTACTTTCTTTCCTAAGAAGTTGAAGAGTCAAGGGAAAAATACCAAACAAAGATAGCTCAAATCAAAGAGGCTAGTATAGAAGCTTTAAGAATGAAAAACATAGAATTACATAGATAAATGACTAGAAAGGATCATATAGTTTTACTATAAATTTTAAGATAGGAGGCTAGCTTTAAATTTTTTATTAATTAATTAACAACCATGAAACAATATGCAAAGGCATTCTTGGCTAGTATTAATGAATTGAAAGGCAAAAAAGAAGCTTTTAAACAAGCCTTTGTAGATACCATTAATAGTATAGACTCGGCCAATGCAAAAAGAGAGTAGTTATCTGCATTAGAGAGTGCATTTCTATATGATGTAATGAACAATGGCATGCACTAAGTTGAACGGATTTGAAAAGCAAGAGAAGAATTTGTTATAGTTTTAGAAAATATGCAAGAATGTGAGAAGAATATAATTGAAGCCATTGACACCACAACATTAAATGATGGAGAGCAATTAGAAGGAAAAATAGCATAGTCTTTATCTATCAATGAAACAAAAGAAGTGGCTAAGACATTATCACTATTATACAAATAAAGTTACTTCACAAGCTTGATCTAGTGAGAGTATGAAGATGTCAAGGAATTTACTATAGAGACTTTGACTATTGTAAATATTTAGAAGTAATTACCATATTTAGATTTCATAAAAGATGCTGTTGAGAAGGGATTGGTCAACATCTCATCCTAATAACTATTTTGTAAACTCTTTATAGTTATAATTGATTATTTTATGTTCTGGTTATATAAAGGCATGGCCTTTTTGTAAAATAGAGGGGAATGATCCTGAAGATACTAATAGTGAATTTTGTATAATGATATTTTTATGTAAGATTTAATTCATCTTTTGCCTCTAATATGTAAGTTATTTTTGTTTTCATTTTTCCTTTATGGCTTAGCTATTAGTTAAAAAATCATAGTGTACCTTACATTCATTTCTTGAAAATGTTTGAATTGCTTGTCATAACCAAGGGTTCAACAATTTTTGCCATCATTAATTAACCAAAATCACTTCATTTTTCAGTGTTTTCTCATGTTGATGATGGCTCATTTTAATGTTTAAGATTTTATGTAATTTTACTATTTTATGTCATAAATCCATTGAATCTTGCTCTATTTCCAATTTTCTTATGGAATTTTCTTTAGAAAAGATTGGTAGTAGATTTGCATGATTGTTTTCTAAACATTGAATGAAACAAGTTATTATTGTAGGTAGCTTATGATCCATACTGTATAGACTAGTTTTCTTTGATAGAGTTTTAGAAAGATGAATCTTTTTTTAAAATTGTGATTTGTTGGTAAAACTTTAAGATAGTACATGGCTTGTAGTAAGTATAGATTTGGAAACACACCGCTCATACAACTATCAAGTTTTATTTAGAGTTATTTGAGCCTTAGTGTTGTAAGAAACTAACAAGCACTAAAATTTGAGNGGGACCATAACATTGGCAACTAGAAGGAAGTTCAAAGTGGTCACCAGAAATTCTTTTCAACACTAGAAGAAGGGAAAATTTAAGCTTTTGTTCTATTCATGACTAAATCTTTTGGGTAGTCTAGAAAATTTAAAAATCCTAAATAATATCCTAATTATAAGAAGAAGAAGTAATTATAAGAAAATTACTTGAGGATTTTTCATATTACTTGACCTTAATAATGAAGCATATAAGTTAAGGTCCAAAGAAAAAGAAAAATGAACTTCTTCCAAAATCCCAAATTGTATTCTTGAACCCACTACTAAGCGAAAGGATTTTGAATCAAAAGAGAAATAAAAGAGAACTTAGAGAGACAATAAAGAAGACAAAAACTCTTAAGGAAGTCCATTAAATACCAATGGTATAGAAGAAAGAACTTTTATGGTGAAAAGGAATATGATTTAATAGAAGATCTTAAATTTATTAAGGCAAATATAAGTATATTTCAATTAATGCAAATGGATAGTCAGCAAAAGAGAATCTTAAAAATGGTTAAAGGAAAGAAAAAAGTAAGGGAATCCAAGGTGAATGTTGTCTGTAATGAAGATAATGTTAAGCCAAAATACCCTTGTATACCTATTAAAGAAGCCCCTTCTTTCCTCATAACAATCAAATTTAATGGAAGGTATTTGCGTAATTTTTTTGCTCGATTCATGAGCTTATTTAACTATTATGTTATTATCAATATGTAAATTGCTAGGTCTTAGACCAAAGAAATCAAATAAAAAGATCATTCATGTAGATAAAAGTAGAGTGAAATTTGTTGGATAGTTGAAAAATGTATTGCTCCAAATAGCTTATGAACCCTGTATTAAAAGCAGAGTAAGAGTTCAAATAGTAGATATTCCAGATTCATATAGTCTTCTTTTAAGCCAAAGTTGGACCAAAAATTTCTTAGGATATAGAGCCACTTATTATTCACACATGTGTTTACCATAAAAAGCAAAATCAAACTAGATTTATGTATATAGTGAACCCTTCATGCTAGAAAATGTTACATATGATGATAAGAGCAAGGTAATTGAAACTAAAAATATCTTAGTATGAGTGTGGTTTATAAGAGAAATTTCTATTTTAAAGAAAACAAAACAAGTAGAATATGAGAAATGGGAACTATACTTTGATAACTCATGTAACTAAAAATGTGCCGGAGTTGGCGTTGTTTTAGTTAATTGAAATTCTTAGAAAATTTTTAGGACCATTCATTTATCATTTTTTTATACTAATAATAGGATAGAATATGAAACTTTGCGTATATGAATTAAGATATCTTTGGAAGAGGATATAAAAAATAATTATCAAAGGTGATTCTAAACTTATTTGTGAATAGATTAAGGGAAATTTTGTAGTGAAAGTTTCATTTTTAAGGCCTTATAAGCAATTCGTGTGTACTCTCATGGAAAAGTGCAAACAATGCAAGGTTATCCGCATTCCAAGAAATAAAAATCAAATAGCTAATGAATTGGCTATGACAACATCTACTCTAGATTCTTCAAAGGTTGTCAAATATAAAAGAGTTATGATAGAAATTGAGTATCAACCATCTGTCCTTGATAATATAGATCATTTACAAGTTTTTGAAGATGATCAAAAAATCCTTAAATTCTTAAAAAACAAGGATGAATTTAAAGATAAAATTATTTCCATTAATAAAATGTGAACTCATCTCAAGTCTAATTTTATTCCAAAGGAAATTATCAATTATGAACAAGAGTTTCATGAAAGAATGGTTAAATGATTATAGGTTTAAAATTATGAAGATGAGGCTTATGAAGTAATAAATTTATGATTAGAAGATAATCCAGAAATATTAAACATAACCAAGAGAAGTGATCTTGTTTTCAAACAAAAATTATTGTTATTGCTCAAGAAAAACCTTGATAATTTTTCTTGGTCATATGATGATCTTAGAACCTTCAATCCTGATATAATTACTCATAAAACTTCTTTGGTAGAAGGCTGCAAAGTGGTATGACAAAAATAAAGGAAATTTAACCCTATGTTCAAACCTACTATTGAAGTTAAAATTAAGAAGATTTTAGAGGCCAAAATTATTTATCCCATTCAATATTTTATGTGGATAGCTAATCTCATACTTGTAAGAAAGAAAAGTGGAGATATCAAATTATGTGTTGATTTTAGAAATTTAAATGATGCATCAAAGAAAGATAGGTACCCACTTCCTAGAATCAATGAAATGTTAATCAAAGTTTCAGATGCAAAGTTTATTTATTCTTAAATGGATTTTTAGGATACAATCAAATCATGATTCATAAAGATGATAGAAATAAAATAACTTTCACCATAAAATGAAGAACATATGCATATAGATGAATGCCTTTTGGTCCTTCCAATGCTGGGAAAACCTTTCAACAAGTAATGGATACCTTATTTAGAGGATTTATTGGCAAATTTATGATTATTTATCTTTTTGATATTACCATTTATTCATCTAGAAAAGAGGTTCATAGAATCCATCTTTAAGATATTTTGGATAGGTGTAGTAAATTTGGTATGTCTTTGAATCCAAAGAAAAGTATTTTTGGAGTAAAATTTGGAAGTCTTTTTGGCCATGTCTTTTTTGAGTAGTTGATGTTGTAGCACAACACTCTTGAGTGGAGCTTAAGATTGTAAGGGTTGTGAAAGCTTGGAAACTACATTCCATGCCTGATGAGACCTTGTGGAATTGAATGGTTGATGTATCATCAGAACACTTTGGAGTAGGGCTTGAAGATTATACATGGTGTGGACCCTTCAAATGACAATTTGGAAGGAATAAAATTTGGAGGTATTCTTGTGAACTACCCTCCAAGTGTAAACTACCCAAGTTGGGGAATCACGTTAAAATTGGTGTGTGCTTTGTGTCAAAAATATTTTATTTGGGAAACTTATTCATCCCCCTTTCTAATTCAATGATCCTCAAGGTAATTTTAAAGGAAGATTTTTGGTTATATTATTTTACTTTTAATGATTAAACTACCACTCTCTTAACTCAAAGGGATAAAGGAGAAGATGAACCTATTGAATGCTTTGGGTATTAGCTAAAAGGTTTTGATAGAAATTATATGATATTAGAGAAGTAAACATATGTAGTGATTAAGTCACTTATAAATTTTAAGTATAAGCATTGGTGAATATCATGATAGTAGAACCAACTATGAGACAATTTTTAGCTTAAAATGAAATGGGCTAAAAAAAGGAAACTGGATTGCAAAAATCCAACAATTCAAATTCTTGCTTGAGTCATGTAAATCAGTAAAAGGAATGGATTTGGATAAGCTTATGGATAGAGATCATAAATCATTTGTATTAAATTCTATTGAAGAAAACTGATTGACAATATTCTTAATTTTCTTTTTTCTAGAAAGTTTCTAGAAAATTTAAGAAAGAGTTAGAAAAGGGATTTTATAGAAAAAAAGCTAAGAAATTTGTCCTTAAAGATGGAAATTTATTTAGGAAGGACTTCATGGAAGTACTTTTAGAATGCCTTAGAAATGGATAGATTGAATTTATATTAGATCAATTTCATAATCATTCCAGATTATTTTATGCATCATCAAGATTCACAATGCAGCATATTCTAAAATAGACATTATATTGTGTAGAGATGTATCAAGATATTAATGATAAAATATAATAAATGGTTAATTAAAAAAAGTAAACATCCCTTTAAAGCTAGTGATCGTTGATAAACTATTTCAACAATGGGAATTGGACTTCATTGAAGCTATTACACCTTCGAGAGTGGGACATAAATTTATTCTCATAGCTACTAATTATTTTATCAAATGGTAAAAAGCAAAAGCTATAAGAGAAATTTCCATTAATTATGTGATTAATTTTTGGAAACACATATACTAAATCCATTTGAAATTCTAGAAGGGTTAGTTTTAGATAAAGGATCAACCTTTCAATCTAAAGAATTTATTAAATAGATCTCAAAAATTCAATTCTTCTATTTTCATTATCAAATTATTATGAAAAGGAAATGGCATTGTAGAGTTGACCAATGAGAAACTCATTTCTTATATTAAGAAGTCAATGGAAGAAAGTTAAGGAAATTGGCATATGCATGTACCATCACCTTTATGGACTCATTGCATAAGATATAAAAATACATAGGTACTTCATCATTTAATTTGGTTTATGGGATAGTTTCTTGAATAACTAATAAGATCATAATTTCTACATATGAATTTGTTCAAAATATAGTGCTAAATTTGATAAAAATCAAAGTCTTATGTCCTTGCTACTAAGGAGGGAAGTGGAGATAGAAGAAGCCAAAGTTAAATTATTGGCACATGCTTTTCAAACCAAAAGATAGTATGATAGATAAGCTATTAAAAAAGTATTTAAGGAAGGTCATTTAGTTTTGGTATGGAATTTTAAAAATAGGGACAATCATAACAATTTTTTTGGTAAAGGGCTAGACACATTTATTATTAAACAACAAGAGTTTGAGGATACCTATAAACTCTTTGCATTGGATGAAATCGAACTCAAGCTTCTATTTAATGTCATCCATCTCAAGCACTACTTTAGGAAACTACCCAAGGAGCATCATAAGCAGGTAACAAACATGGTCTTTGATTATAAATATTACACATAACTTCCAATAATGGTGCATGATCTAAGAAGAGATGCAAGATAACTAGACAGAAAAGACTCAAATAATTGAGGTTTATCTATATAAGAACATAGAGTACATGTGTAGAGAATATCATAATATGTTGGGGCTTGTCACATCACTAAATAATCCCTACACTAATTGGTTATCACAAGAAATTTTCTTCTTGTCTAAAGGAAAAAGTATTCATAGTTTTAGATGAAATGGTTACACAACATGTCAAAGAATTATATGTTCAAAAAGCCAGCCTTTGTATCGATATACATTTGTTTTAGGTAACTAAGATTTCAAATTTCTTGATATTGAAGAAAATTCACCAAGTTCCACTTACAAGATGCATGTTTCTAGCTTAAAACGAGTTAAGGAAAAAGGAGGATTTATTTCCCCACCATCCTCCATTGAGTTAGAGGAAGAACCAATAGAAGAGGAGACTCCCAATGGAGAGCTAGTGAGGGTACCAAGAGACAGTCCAATGAGGTTACTTGAAGTCAAAAATCAAGGCCCCAAAGTCTACACATAGTTTTAGTTTGAAAATGATTAAACTAGAAAGCAAGTGAAAAAGGAAGTAATTACTATTTATTGCACCTCAAAGATATGCTAGTTTCTCCTTGTATTTCTTAGATTAATTTCTTTTTTATATATTTACATTTGCATTTAGGAAATATATGCTTTTGGAACATTAGACCTTTAGTTTGAAGTGATTTTTTTCACGAAAAAGATTTAAGATTTTTGTAGTTAGCATAGTCTTTTATATGTTATTATTCCCATCTTGGTAGTATGTTAGCTAGTTAGCTATGGGCATTTTAGGAATTGTTAGGAGTATATCAGCCTAGTACAAAGATGAGGTAGGCATCTTTTCTTGATGTAGATTTCTTAAAAATGTATAAAGGTTTGTTTATGCTTTTGCATTTAAAAAATTAGGGAAAGAAATGTTGTAACATTTTAGCCATTAATGGAGTAGAAATTGAATTTTGAAAAATTCAATTATGTGGTTAGATTGAATCAAGCTTCAATGTTCATTATTGTTGGCTAGTTGAGTCTTACATAGAACTAGATGAAAGAATGTAACATGAAGTTTCAAATTCAAACTTTCAAAGGAAAACAATATAATGTAGAATGCATAACAATGTAGAATGCATAACATGGTGTTATTTATCCCATTCAGTAGAGGCTAGTTTTTAATGGTTTTATTAACATGAACATAGCGTTAATGGAATATCACTTTCTAAGAAGGTTTTGGGTTCAAGTTTTAGAAAGAAATAAAAGCTATGTGCTATGTGCATATACTATGCATAATAGTTCCACGGTATATATGTGAGGCTTGATAATGTTCATTTTATTTGGTCAAAGTATAGGATTTGTGACATGCTCAGTTTTGGAAAAAAAATTGTTTGATTTGTGTTATGAAAATGAAAGAAATCATGATTAAATGATTCTAGTTCATGAATTGGGAGAAAATCCATTCAGCCATGTTTGCATTTAAGTTTTGAATAGTTAACAAACATATTGGCCAATGTATAAGTTAAAATGAAAAAAAAAAATACCATTCACCATATTAGCAAAGTGGAGAAAAAAAAGTTTATCCCAATGTAACACCTAAAAAATTTGGTTGCTGGAAAATCAAAAACTCTATGTGAAATAGCCTAACCTTGGATCCTACAGGCCTCCAAGAAACAAGATCCAAGGCACTCTGGATGGTCTTGTTGATCACTTAGGAACTTAGAAAAGTGTAAACAGTGTAAAGAAAATGTAGATCTAATATAAGAAAAAGCACAAAATTTAAAATTAGACTAGACTTGCACAAAGAAATGAACAGCTGATTCTTATGAAAATAATAAAAATATTACAAGAGCATAGTTTTAAGATGTACAAGTTTGTGTGTTTAGATGCATAAGGAGTTTCCTGAATGATGCTTCAACTCTGGTGAAATTGGTAGGTTGTATTCTGCACTTGGTTGCATGATCCAGGTGCTTCCAAGCTTCAACTTTTCAAAAAAAAAAAGAAAAAAAGAAAAAAAAAACTCCTTCCTAGTTCTTGGATATATATCTACTTCATTCATTAAAAAATGGTAGAAAAATGCTAGAAATTTTTATTACTTGGCAATGCGCTGAGAGTCTTCAATGCTCAACCAATTGTCAACTTGCAAAAAAGTCATTTTAAATTGTTGGAGTTTGGTTTAAATAGGTTGTTGGTGTTTAATTTGTTGCTACAAATTTTTTGCCATGATTATTGATAGATTGAAATCACGTGTAGGAGTGGTAGGGTTTTAACTCTAGCATAGTTTCCATTTATGGTAAGTTTTGATGCACCCAAGGCCATCAAAATCACATTGGATAATAAAAATAGTAAACAAAATTTTGGTACTACATTGGCTCTGTTGCAGCTATGCTAGCTTTATTGCACTTATGATAGGAATCACACTGATTATGCAAGCCATGAAGAAACTACTGAGAATCATAGTGACTACATTGGCTATGGTTGGAAAAGTGAAAACTCCAACCATTTCAACATTGGATTCATTTAAAAATGGAAACCCAAAAGCTCCTACACTAGCCTTGTGGAACACTATTGGTAATTATGGTAACTACGCTGGCCATTGCTAGGAAAATAAAAACCCAACACCACCAATGCTATGGATGGGTGATTCCAATGTAGTTGAGGCTATACCCCCACAAAACCCATGAAAATGCCAATTTTGGTCGTCAAAAGGCATTTTTAACCTTCCCAAGCCCAAATATAGACATGGTATGACTTTTTTCACTTGTAAATTGAGGCTATGACAACTTATGAGGCATTTTTCAACTCCAAAAGTTAAAGTATGTGAAATTGCATCTCATGGATTATAATCTTCACATTTTACAATAAAATTTCAGGCTCGGGTTTAATGATAAGGTTTACTAGTTGCAACATGAGATTTCTTGATGGTGTTTTGTCTAATATGAAGTGTTAGATGTATGAACAAAAAATTGGTGATTTTTATGCTCTAAGTTAGAAGTTTGCTTAAGGGGATCTTGGGTTTAAACTACAGATGAAAGTAAAAGGTTTTATTTGGATAAAATAAAAAACTAAGGTTATTCAATTATTTGGAATGGCATAGGATTGGATCGGAATACCATAATGACATCATACATCAAGGTTAGATTTTTCCAATTTGTGAACTATAGAAAAATGCATTTGCCCTAGTTTACATTTTCGAATGAAGTAATGGCCATAAGATATGTGGAATATGAAGTGACTAATTCAAGTCAACATTTGAAAGGGTCAAATGGATATATGAGTAGCTTGAAAATTGAAGTGAAGAAAATGAGTTTTGGTCCATCTACGAAATGAGGTAAAGTTATTTTTCTCTAGCTTGTGTCATAAGAAAAACTTAAAATTGGCTAATATGGTTTTCTCTAGTTCAATTTTCTATCAAAGTGAATTTTCTCCAATTGGTATAAAGATATGTGACTCTCCTACTGCCAATTTTGAGATGGGTAAAATGATTGGCAAGTTATTAAATGAAATGGGATAAAACTCATTTGGCCCATTTCACTATTCAACCAAGTGCCGCTTTCCCCATTTTGTGAACTTATTACCCAAAATTGGATAAAACTAATTTGGTTCATTTCACTATTTGGTCAATTCCTAGTTTCCCCATTTCATAAATATAATGAATGAAATGGGATAAAACTCATGTAGCCCATTTCAGTATTTGGCAAAGACACGTGTTCTCCATTTTAGCCCTAGTTCAAATGCCATGCATTACACATCATACTAGCAAGTAACTTTATGACCTAGAAATCGAAATGGTTACAATTATCATTTTTCCATCTTACAAATGGAGTAATGACATTTGCTACATTTTATACTAGGCCAATGCACAATTTCACCATTTAAAAATGGAAATGTTTATGTGGAGTTCAAGATGAGAAAAATGCCCAAGAAAATGCTATTTGAAATGGAATAAAATCAATTTAACCCATTTCACTATTCTCCCAATTCAAAAAAAAAACCTCATGTCATAATATAACAAATTCTATATTTGGTCCCCATAGTCCAAAAAAAGGAAATTATAAAATAAAATGAAGAAAAGCCATTTGTGCTAATTACCAAATGAGGAAAAACTAGTTTTCTCCATTTCATTAAAAGGTCTAAACTAGAGAAAAATAATCTTTACCCATTTCATTAAACAATGTAAAATGGAGAAAATGTATTTTTCTCTATTTCATTAACAGAGCACAAAATGGAGAAAACACCATTTCTCTCATTCAGTAATTTACAATAAATTTGGGATATATTTAATTCATCCCACATTGTGCCAAGACATAAAATAAGATATGATTTTAAAAAAATTCTCATTATCCTACTTTTCAAATGGGTAAAGTTAATCTTCCCCATTTCATCAAATAGTAAAGAAACAACCACTTGGTGGAGATTTGTTATAGAATTTTAAATTAAAAAACTCATCATTAAAGAAATTGAGGATTGAATTATGCTAACTCTAAAGGTGATTCAAAGAATATTGCATTTCAAATCCTTATTAAATACGCAAGTCCTTATACCAACTACCATTATACATACCATTGCTGAAGAGCCTTTGCAAATTTGACAAGAATTGCATAGAGTTGAGTAGAGAGAGTTATTTAGAATTTTTAAAACAATCTAAGTAATCAATAGGCTAGATATTCATCATGCTAAAGAAGTACATTAGAATCAAGAAAGAAACTAATTTGTTGTTTTAGGATGTGCCTGTTAAAGTGTTAACTGAGCATCTCCAGGGGTTTGATTTATCCATTTTTAAGTTGTAGAGATGGACAAAATCAAATGAAGAACTTAAGATTTAGGATTCAGAAGAGGAATATCTAGAGCCACTTTTCTACCATGACATAGGTCATGATTATTTTTGGCAATTTCATATAAAGGCTTTCAATGAAGAGTAGGAATGGAGAAACTTTTATTAGCATATGGGCTTATACAAAATTAGATTTAGACCCAGGTCCAATTTAATTAGAGATGTTATCAAATGGATTTTTAAAGGTAGAATATAGTGGAAATTGTTTAAAATTTAAATTGAGGCCAAAGAAAAAAAAACATTGATATCAATCCTAGAAGAAGCTATGAGTTATATGATGTTCCTCTACCTAGTTGTTCTGAATAGAATACTAGCAATGAGAATGTCATAGCAATTACAGGGAACATTGTATCTATGAATGGGAAAGAGCTATATATGGCTAGATCAAACATCTCTACATTCTTTGGCTACAAGAAGAGTTTCATCCATTTCAATTAGCTTAGGTTCCATCACTACATTTTCATTGTTGCTTTAAATATTTATTAAGGTTCCATTGTTACCTCCACTGTAGCCTAGCATTGAAAAGTCCTAGCCACTATTATAAATAACAAGTCTTTCCATGTAGTCTATTTTATGAATACCAAATTAAAAAATAGTATAGCAAACAACACGGCCAATAACACTCAATTTAATATGAGTTCCTTCTTATTAGATCATGTTTTAACTATAGTTCCAAGTTGGGACATCTCATTCTTGGATGTCATGACAAACATCAAGTATACATTATATTAAACATTATGCATTAGAAGAAAATATACCAAATGTCAGATATATGTAACATTTGACATTATGTGTAAAAACAATAACAAAGAGTATAGAAAGAAAATGAAAAGAATGCTTTATTGATATAGAATAGTGTATCTAGATCATGCTCTAGGAGTGTTCCTTGAGATTTTCTTCCTTCAACATCTATTCCTTAGAGAAAATCCAACACTACCACCATGGTTAGAATGAAAACCCAGCCAAAAGGGATGTTTAGTCCACTTCCTATCCCACTTCTCTTAGATCTTGTGACTTTCCTATACTAGCTCTACCACTCCATGTTGGCATGACCTCTAAGCCTGGGTATAAATGGCTTAGGTCAAACCCCCAAAGTTCACCTTGAGAGCCACATCTATTATTACAATGCATCCTTCAGGTCTCAATTACAACATGCCCTCTTAGGTCTTATTAACACTTATCATGAAGAGGTACCATGTTTGTTATGCAATAGCATCATTTGAAAATGGGGACATTACACAAGTCTTGAGAGATTTAGGCATATTTTCCCCTAATATTGTAAAGAAAGACAAATAAAAGGGAGATGGTTGTGCTATGAATTTTATCCTATCATATATTAGAAGGATTATTTTTATGATTAGACCCTTGAATTTCTCATGAATATTGTTTATCTACTCCTATATCAATTTCTAACTTACAAAGCTATGCGAAGGGTAAAACAAGTTGTACTAGATCAAATTAGGGCTAAGTGTAAAAGAGGATCATATTTTCATGCTCATTATGCAAAAATTATTATAGGTGGATTGGAATGAGGGCCAAGGAATCTACCAAAATTTGTCACTCCTTAATTAGCACCTCTAGAAGTAGGAAGACAATTGTAGAATAGTCCACTCCAGCATGATTACATGGTAGGTTAGATCATTCTTTTACACACGTTCTATAATCTTAACAAGGATTTAAAGCATAGCTTTGTAAGTTCTATATTCTTCTGGAAGTCCTATAATCTTAACAAGGATTTGTGTTTTTGGTATTTTGAGAATGACCCTCATATCAAGAATATAAATGTCACATTTGAGAAAGTAGTACTTCCAGAAGAAAAATACAAGTTCTATAATCTTAACAAGGATTTCAAGCATGCCCATGAGCATCAAGAGAATGATGTTGTGTATTATTTAATGAGTGATGAATTGGTGAATATGGCCAAGAAGCAAGTAGAGAGAGAGCTTAGAAGAACTCTATTCATCATTCTACCATAAGAACAGTGTAAAGGATAAGAATTGTTGGCCAGTAGATGGTTTGGAGAGGATAATCATATATTAGCCAAATGGTTCAATCAAGCTCAACAAAACAAAATGAAGGAAAACTACTTCTCATTGAAAATTGACAAACCATATGAAGCCTTAGATTGAGATGCCTCACCTAGTATATAGAAGTTAAAGAACAAAGAATGAGGCAATTGGAAATTCTCTATGGTAAAAGGACATTGCAATAAAAAAAAAAGATTGACCATCTTCAAATTTCATAACCACTGGTACTAGTTCTTCATTAGAAAAGGCCTTGACTCTTTTTGATTTTCCTTCAGGACATATCCTCAAAGGAGGGCTAAAATCTATGAAAGTCCAAACTACTGAAGGAAGGTTAATTTTAAGAAGCAGCATCCAAAGAGGCCAAACATTGAAGAATCAATTATTTCTCAGTTCAAAAATATACATCTAGAAATAGGAAAAAATAGGATGGCCATGTCCCATTATGAATTAGTAGAAAATTAATTAGCAATCATTGTAGATTGCTCAAAAATTACCAATAAAACTATTAAGGATTAGCAACAAGAGATTGAAAGATTGAAAATTCTACATCATTTTATGCAATTGGAGTTCAAAGTACTAAAAAATAAATATGAAGAAAAAATAAAGATAGCTCAAATTAAAGAAGCTAGTATAGAAGATTTAATGATGAAAAATGTAGAATCACATAGAGAATTGACTAGAAAGGATCATACAATTTCAGCAAAGAATTTTAGACAATAGGTTAGCTTTAAATTTATTATTGGTGAATTAACAACCATGACAAAACAATCAAAGGCAGTCTTGGTTGGTAATATGAATTGAACGGTAGAAAATAAGCTTTTGAACAAGATTTTGTAGATACCATTGACTTTATTGGCTAGGCCAATGCAAAAAGAATGTAGTTATATGAATTAGAGACTACATTTCTAGATCTTGTAATGAACAATGGGTTGCATCAAGTTAAATGGATTCAAAATTAAGAGAAGATTTTGTTATAATCTTAGAAAATATGCAAGAATACGAGAAGAATATAATTGAAGCCATTGTCACCATAAGATTAAATGATGGCAAGCAATTATAAGAAAAAATAGCATAGTATTTATCTTCCATTGAAAAGAAAGGAGTGGCCAAGACCTTATCACTATTAGACAAACAAAGTTACTTTAGAAGCCTAGTTCAACAAGAGGATGAACATGTCAAGGAATATACTATAGAAACTCTGACTATCATAGATATTTAGAAGTAGTTGGCACATTTAAATTTCATCAAAGATGTTTTTGAGAAGGGAGTGGTTGGTAGTTCATCCTAATAACTATTTTGTAATCTCTTTGTAGTTATAATTGATCCTTTCATGTTTTGGCTATATAAAGGTATGGTCTTTTTGTAAAATAGAGGGGGATGGTCTTGAAGATACTAAAAGTGAATTTTGTATAATAGCATTTAAAAGTAAGAATTAATTCAAGTTTTGCCTCTAATTTGTAAGTTATTTTTGTTTTCATTTTATCTTTGTTGCTTAGCTATAAGTAAAAATCATAGTATACCTTGCATTCATTTCCTGGGATTATTTGAATTACTTATCATAACTGAGGATTCAATAATTTTTTTCATCACTAATTAACCAAAATGTCTTTATTTTTTAGAGTGTTTTGTCATATTGGTGATGGCTCATTTTAATGTTTAAGATTTTATGCAATTCTACTGTTTTATGTCATAAATCCATTGAATCGTACTCTACTTCTAGTTTTTTTTATGGAATTTTCTATAGGAAAGATTAGTAGTAGATTTGTAGGATTATGTTCTAAACATTGGATGAAAGGATGATTATTATAGGTAGATTATGATCCATAATGTATTGACTAGTTTTCTTTGATAAAATTGGGAAATATTTTGGCTTATAGAATAGAATTTTAGAAAGGTAAATCTTTCTTTAAGACTATGACTTGCTATTAAAACTTCAAGATAGTACAGGGGTTTTAGTAAGTATAGATTGGAAAACACATTGCTCATACAATTGTTGAGTTTTATTTGGAGGCATTTGAGTCTTTGTGTTGCTAGAAACTAGTAAAAACTAAAATTTGAGTTTGAAAGAACCCCCCTACCTGAGTAATTTTAGTCACTAAGACAAGGACTATAGCATTCATGATTGGAAGTGAGTCCAAAGTGGTTGCCAACACATGTTAGCCTCCTACTATGTTAGCTTAAAGTGGGAGTTCATCAAATAGATCTTTTGGTCTACAAGCAAGCCTTGACACATTAACAAAGCTCAACATGATTTGCCACATCAGCAACTACCATATCATCATCTAGATAAAGATTCACGAGCTTGTGAAAAATGAAAATTTTCACCTACCATGTCAATAGCATTCAATACTATGTAATGTTAGCATTGTGCCACGTTAGCATGTAGAGCCATTTCATAGAGCTAGATTTCCACTTTACGAATAAGATTTACCACATTAGCATGTAGAGCCAGTGTAGATCCCAATTTTCACTCTACAAAGAAGCTTTACCACATCAACATTGTATCACAAAATCTTGGAGAGCCAATATGAAGAGCTAAAAAATGGCTCTACAAAGAACCTCTACCATGTCAACCAGCTACAACATTAGCTTGTAGAGCTAGTCCTTGAAGCTAAAATTCAAATCTACAAGCAAGTTCACTTTAGGCTCTATTAGGTTGGCTTGAAAAGATGTTCATAGAGCT
This sequence comes from Gnetum montanum, assembly GCA_015680685.1. Taxonomy (NCBI): domain Eukaryota; kingdom Viridiplantae; phylum Streptophyta; class Gnetopsida; order Gnetales; family Gnetaceae; genus Gnetum; species Gnetum montanum. Next base: position 435,916 of record MNCI01000579.1, on the reverse strand, counting down.
AAAAATGGGCTTTACATATTAGATTTTCCATGTTGCACTATGTCATGTCAACTTATAGAGCTAATTCGTAGAGCTCAAAATCCACTCTACAATGGAGCTCTACCATCTCAGCATTTTGCTTTGTCGATTTGCAAAGCCAACCTATAAATCTGAAGTGCATAGTATATAAAAGAACATTAGCTCTACAAAGAAGCTCCATAATTGTTCTACCACATTAGGTTCTCCATCTAACAAGCCAAAAATAGCCATATGAATAAAATTAAAAGGCTTTGCTAAAATTAAGCTAATAAAAGATCTCTTAAATTATGAAAGTTACCAATTGAGGGGCATTAAATTTATAGAATAAATTGAGCTTATTAATAGAATAGTTATTCCGTGTCTTGTCATGATGTAAGTAAAACATGAAGCAACTGTAGCTTTAAATCTCTATAATGGTTGTAACTACCAATGGCTACTATAAAAAGCCTAGAGGAGATTTATAAAAAAAGGACAAAGGTTGGGAGAGAGAAGATACTAGAAAAGCAAGGAGAAATTTCCTATACAATGATATTCTAATTAATTTTTTTATTTACTGATTTACTTCTAGGTTGTGAGTTTATTTTTACTTTTTTGCTTTATTTTAGTTGCTTAGCTAGAGGTAAAGATTATATTGTACCTAGCATCTTGTTCTTAGAATTGTTAAATTGCTTGAATAGCTTTATATTTAGCAAATATTGGCATTTACTAATTGGATTTAAAACTTATTTAGTTCTTTTCAAAGTGTTTGTACATGCCAATAGAGGCCTTATGTGAAATTTGCCTAGTTGAGCCTAAGGATTTAATAACTTTTGATACTATTGACTAATCTAAATAGTTGTATTTTCCAAAAGTGTTTGTCCATGTTAGTAGTACCTTATTTTAATGCTTAAGAATTTATAAAATTCTACTACTTTATTTCTATGAATCTATTGAATCTTTCTCTATTTTCAATTTTCTTATGGAATTTTCTCTCTAGAGAAAATTGGTAATAGATTTTGTTGAATTGTACTTTAGCATTAGACAAAAGCCTAGATTGCACATGTAGCATATAATCTAGACTACATAGACTAAGTAGCTTTGAAATGAGAGGATATTTTATTCTATTATATGATAGAGTAAAGATGGATAAATCTTTTCATAGAAGTTAATTTACCATTTAACTCTTAGTACCTAATATTGTGAAGTTTACATTAAATGATAGCTCAAAACACATAGTTTCTTTATAACCACTAAGTTTATTTGGAGGAATTTGGACCTTGGTGTTTCTAGAGATCATCAAACACCGAAAATCAAGTTTTTAAATGAATGAAAATAATTCTTTTTGGTGCTAGAAGTAGAGTAAATAAATTATTCACTACTTTGTTCATGAGAAAATAACCTATTGATTCTAAATAATTTGGAAGTAAAAATAAGTATTTTGATTATAAGACTTATTTTTTATTAGAGGAAAAATATGAAAATGTTTTTGAGCCAAGGGAAAATGATGGAATTTAAACTAGAAGGACTAGAAGATCACCTCTTCTATTTGGTTTACTAGCCTTCAAGACAAGGTAAAAAAAAATACTATATGTTCAACAATAAGAAGTAATTTCAACATGGAAAATCTACCACCTTTAAATCCTTTGTAAAGAGCCACACCATTAAGGTTCCCAAATTACATTGATATCCCCAAGATAGTTCACAAGTATTTGCTTGAGCCTTTCATTCCTAAAAAAGCCTATTTGGTAGAAGAATATCTTCATTTATTTGAATTAGCCTTGGCTCATGCAAACATTTAACATCAAGATCAAGCTTGTAGTTTGTTTGTAGAAAACTTGAAAGATATGACTCAAATTTCATATTTTAATTTGCCAAAAAATAGCATTATCAATTGGGATGATATCATTGATTTATTTTAGCTCAATTTTAAAATAAAATATACCAACAATAGTTGTATTACCTATTAGTACACACCATGCAAGGGACTACAGAGTTAGTTATAGAGTTTAACATTAAGTTTCAACAAATTTAGAGATGCTTAGTGAAACTTATCTAAATGCTGTTACTCCCAACATTTCAATCTCGCTATGAAGAACTCCAAATTTACTAACTCTGAGTGATTTCTTTAATGAAGCTATCTAGTTAGAAAAATAACTAAACTTAGCTAATGGAAAAATATTTAGAGTACCAAAAAATGAACAAAAAGCATTGGCCTCTATACAAAATTTAGTTCAGTTGAAAGCATTGCCTTCTATGACCAACAAGGATCAAGAACAAGCAAATGGAAATTCTAAAGAAGATTCTAAAAAAGGAAATGTAATGAAAGAATTTTCCAACAAGATAGTCAAATTAGAAAAGTTGTGTAAAGTTATGATAAAAGAAGAAAAGAAGCATAGGAAACATTGACATCAAGATACCAAATTAGTAGATTCTGAAGATGAAAGTCACACAGAGGTTTCTAATTTTCTCAACATTTAATCTAACAACAAGTTATTTTGTATTAATTACACTATTAAATCATTTGAAAATGAAACAAGTGACACTTTCTCTTATTGAAGTTTGGATAAAGAATAATCTTTAGATGAGGAATGCAACAATAATGATTGATCTAGATATAACTTAAGGTCAAAAGAAAATCTCACTACATCTAGCCCTCCGAATGCCATTTCTGATCCTTCTATCATAAGAAAGACTTTAAAACCCAACAAGAAAGAAAAGAGAAAAGAAAAGGATACATAGATAGAACAAAATCCTTAAAACTAGTTGCCTAGTAAGTGGTTTAGAAAATTTGGCTTTTAGTGTGATGGGGAATATGATTTAATAAAATACCTTAAGCATGTCAATTCAAACATTAGTATATATCAAATATTACAAATTGGAAGTTAGGAAAAGAAAGATTTAGAATTGGTCAAGGCTAAGAAAAATGTTGGAGAGTCTGAATCAAGCTATGTTTGTAGTGGGATAAAATGGTAAAATCAAAGTATCCCTATACTCTAGACAAAGAGGCTCCTCTTTTTCTTCTTAAAATGAAGTTAAATGACAAATATCTACATAATGTTTTGGTCAATTCACAAGCTACATCAACCATTATGTCATTATTGATCTGTAACTAGTTAGGATTATTGTCAAAATAGTCCAACAAGAATATTGTTCAAGTAGATAAGAGCTGAATAAAGTTCATAAGAGATCTATCAAATGTTTTACTCCAAATTGCTTTAGAACCTTGCATTAAAATTAGAATAACCATTTGGATAGCTAATATCGTAGATTCATATAGTCTTTTGTTAAGTTGAAGCTAGAGCAAAACTTTTTCTAAATATATATCCATTGATTATTTGCACATGTGGCTACCATGGAAGGGAAAGCCCAATAAGATACACACACACACACACACAACAATCCCTTGATGATCAAAAATTTTACTTCTGATTGAAAGAACAAGGTCATCCAAGCCAAAGATATTAAAATAAGACCATGTTTGCTCATAGAAGTTCAAGTTCTAGAAAAGAGAAATTGAAAGTAAAGAAAAATGGAAACTGTATTTTGATGGATCTTGCAATTCTGAAGGGGCTAGAGCTCAAATAGTCTTAGCAAAGAAAAATTATAAGAAAATTTTAAAAGCTGTTCATGTATCATTCCCATGTACAAACAATAAGGCTAAATACAATGCCTTGTGTGTCAAAATTTGAAGAGCTTTAAAGAAAGAAATCAAAGAAATTTAATAAAAGAAGATTCAAAGCTCATATGTGAATACATCAAGGGTGAATTTGTTGTAAAATGTTCATTCTTGAGGCCATATAAACAACTGGTTTATAGCTTGTTAGACTAATTTGAGAGGTATGAGATAAGAAATATATATAGAGAATATAATTAGTTATTAGATGAGCTAGATATATAGGTCTCAACATTTGATTTAGAAAGGATTAAAAAATATAGATGGGTTGCAGTTGAAGTTTAGCATCAGCCCTTAGTCCTAGATAATGTGGAGCCCTTTTGGATATTTGAAAATGATGATCAATTACTTAGATTTTTGAAGAATAAGGGAGAATTTGAAGATAAAACTATGTCTAAACAATAAGTTGTGTCAAAGCTTAGATTAATTTTGTTTCCCAAGAAGATAGTTAATTATGAATATGGGCTTAGTGAAAGGCTGCTTAAAGGGATGGATGTCCAAAATTTAGATGATCAAGAATATGAAGAAATAGATTTAGGATCCTCAAAGAAATCAAAAATGTTAAATATTACAAAATGAAATGATCTACTTTTCAAGAATAAGTTATTATCTTTATTGAAGGATATCCTAAATAATTTTTCATGGTCCTACGATGACGTTAGAACATTCAGGCCTGATGTGATGACTCATAAAATTCCATTGAACAAAGATTGTGAAGTGGTTAGGTAAAAGCAAAGGAAGTATAATTTATCATTTAAGATAGCCATGTAAGCTAAATCAAAATTTTTTTGCAATCTAGAATTACATATCTTGTCCAATATTTAGTTTGGCTAGCTAATTTGGTACTTGTGAGGAAAAAGAATGGTGACATTAGGCAATGCATTGATTTTATAAATTTAAATCAAGCCTTAAAAAGGACAAATATTCCTTACCCATAATAGATGAAATGTTGATTGAAGTATTAGGATATTAAGTATACACTTTTTAGATGGGTTTTAAAGATATAATCAAGTTTTAGTGTACAAAAATGGCAAATATAAAACAACCTTCATTACTAAGTGAGAAGCGTTCACTTATAAGAAGATGCCTTTTGGATTGTAAAACACTAGTGCCACTTTCCAAAGAGTAATGGACATAGCTTTTAATGGGTTAATAGGAAAATTTGTATTAATATATTAATATGATATTACTATTTATTCAAAAAGAAAGAAAGATTACAAAAGTCACCTTCGAAAGATTTTCAATAAACGTTAAAAATATGGTATTTCTTTAAATCCTAAGAAAACATTTTGGGGTAAAATCTAAAAGCTTGTTGAAGCACATATTTTACCAAAAAGGTATTGCTATAGATAATTCAAGGATCCAAGATGTTCAAAACATTGAACATATAACCAACAAAAAGTATCCTAGATCTTTCTTTGGAAAAATAAATTTTGTCAAGAAATTTATGCTAGTATTTACTGAAATCACCAAACCCCTAATGTTCATGCTCAAGAAGGATATTTAGGTAAGGAAGACACCTAAATTAAAGAAAGTACTAGAAAAAATTAAAAAGGCTATTCAAGAAGCTCCATATTTAGCTAGACCTAAATTAAAAGAAGACTTCTAGTTATGTGCTTTTGCTTCTAGTGATTCAGTTACCATAGTTTTAACTTAGACAAAGGATGGTTAGGATGAGCCATTTGAATTCTTTGGTTACCAGCTTAATGGTTTTGAATTAAACTACTCATACTTAGAAAAGAAGGCATATGATGTTCTCAAAGTGTTGTTACATTTCAAGTATTATTTAGATAGTGCTTTGATTCATGTTATATTGATAGAGCTTACCATTAAGCAATTTCCGATTCAAAATAAAATTGGCCTAAAAAGAGGGGAATGGCTTGCTAAGCTTCAAGGATTTATATTTTCAGTTGAGTTATGCAAAATAGATAAAGGAATGAGATTAGCCAAACTAATGAATAAAGAAGTTTAAATCTATATGATAGATTTCCATGGTGAAAATCAATATGATGAATTTTAGAGTTCTTCACTTTAAGAATAGTCCTAGATAATTTGAATGTAAGTGAAAGAAGAGATTTTCTTAAAAATAACAATAAGTTCCTAGTGAAAAATAGGATTTTATATAGAAATGATTTCAAAGAAGTTCTATTAGAATATATCAAGAATGATCAAATTGAGCTCATGTTGGGCCAATTTCATGATCATGAAAACTTGTTTTATGATTTCCCTAAAATCTACTATGCAACATATATTGTGCTATAAATTTTATTGGCCTAGCATGTATCAATATATTAGCTTAGAGATTCAATGTTGTTACAAATGTCAAATTCATGGGTCAAAAATCAAGAAATCTAGCATACCACTAAAGCTAGTGATTGCTAATAGATCATTTCAGTAGTGGAGTTGAGATTTTGTTTGCACAATTACTTCTTTAAAAGGTACACATAATTTTATACTTACAACTAAAAACTATTTTACCGAATGGTCAGAAGAAAAAGCTTTAAAAAATATTTCAGTGTCAAATGTAATAAGGTTTCTTGAAGATAAAATCCTGAGTTTCTTTGAAATACCTAAAGTGTTGGTGTAAGATAATGGCCTTGCATTTTAGTCGAAAGAACTTTTAAGATGGCCTTTTGAGAAATCTATATTTATTTACTCCTCATATAATTACCATCCTTAAGGGCATGGATTGGCTGAATCTACCAATAAGAAGCTTATTTATTATATCAAAAGATTAATGGAAGAAAATCCTAGAAATTTGCATAAATACTTACGATTAGCTTTATGGATAGACCATATTAGAATCAAGAAATCTATTGGAACATAATCTTATAATTTAGTCTATGATATGGTAGAAAGAAGCATGAATAAAATTATAATATCAACCTTAGAGTTTATACAAAAGTATAGTAAAAGAACATGCAAAGATAGGAGTTTCATGACTTTGCTTATTAAAAGAGAGGCTAAGATTGATAATGCTAGAGATAGCTTATCAAGGAATGCTTTACAAATCAAAATATGGTTCAAGAAAAAAGCTTTAAAAAGGGTATTTAGAGTGGGTAACTTGATATTGCTTTAGAACAAAAAGAAAAGAAATGGCCATAATAAGTTTTCTTCCAAGTGGACAATCCCATTGATTACTAATTAATAGGTTTCAAATGATACTTATAAGCTATCTATGATGGCTGGAACTGAACTGAAGTTCCCATTTAACGCCATCCATCTCAAACACGACTTTGAACAATTGTCCAATATGTGACAAACTTGAGGAAAAAGTAGAAAATGTAAATAGGATTATTTTATAGTTAACAAATAGCTTTAGTGGAAGTTTAATAAGCACCTAACCTTATTGTTTTAGTTGGAGGAGATTTTCAATAACATGGGATATATAATGAGGTATGGCTAATCCTCCACTAGCAAAGAAAGTATTCAGTTAAGAGCCATTGAAGAAGATCTTCTAGGAATATAAGGCCTATTGTCCCCTACTTATGTAGATGTTATCCTGAAGTTGTTATAAGGATGTATCATAAAGCTATAAACTGTGGGGATTCATTCAATAGTCCCTACATGACAAGGTTAGGAGATAAATTTTTCTTCTTGACCAATGGTCATTCCATTTATAAATAAGTTTGAAGCAAGTACTATTACTACCTAGGAATCATGAGACCAGAGGAAAATCCAAATAATTAAAATTCATGAAAAGAGATATTTGTCTCTCAAGCCACCAACTTTCCAACTGAAGAGAAGAGTAAAGGATCCAACTCATCTCTAAAGGTGAAGAAGATCTTCTCTGATCACATTAAGAAAAGAAATCAAGTAATATAAATAGAAAAATGGCTATAGTAAGGGAGAAGACATAGAATCAAGAAAGTGAAAAGGCTTAGAATAGTGACATCCCATTTCTAGACATTATGTGTAACAAGATAACACAACAAACATCAAATATAAGTAACATTTGACATTAAGCCTAAAGAAAATAAAAGGAAAAATGTAGAAGGAAAGAGGAAAAGGATGCTTTGTTGATGCAGAATAGTGTATCTCAATCATGCTCTTGGTATTTCTTGGGGTTTTCTTCCTTTTGGCATCTACTCCTTAAAGGAAATCTACCACTACCACCATGGTTAGACCTATAGCCAACTAGAATGGATGGACAATCCTCTTCCTATAACACTTCACCATGCATCCATTACTCATCTTACTGACTCCACAACTTCATGTTGATACAACCTCTAATGCTCGACTATAAATACCTTAGGTCAAACCCCCAAAGGTCACCTTAAAAGGTGAAACACCATCAAGAAAATTCATGTTGCAACTTATTAGCATTATAATCTTCACCATTAAACTTGAGGTAGGATTTCATTATAACTTCTGAGGTTTGTAGTTCACAAGCTAAAATCTTGCATACTTTAACTTTTTGAGGCTAAAAAATGCCTCATAAGTTATTATTACCTCACTTCCCAAGTGGAAAAAGTCTTGTCATGTATGTATTTGGGCTTGAGAAGGCTAAAAAAGCCTTGGGAGTTACCAATTTTGGCCTGTTAATGGGTTTTATGTTGGTAAAAGCATAAAATACGTTGGAACCACTTGCAACTAGTGTAGGAATTGTTGGATTTTTATTTTTACAAGGATAACATAGTTTCCATGAGGCTAGTGTAACTTTCCAAGGCCAACATGATTTTGGTAAGCCCAGCATAGTTTTCAAAGCCAACTTACTTTTTATAGCACCCAACATATTTTTGATGGCCCTTGTGCATCAAACTTACCATAAGTAGAAAAATATGCTAGAATGGATGGCTTTCCACACTTGCAAATTACATTAATTTATCAGCAATCATGATAGGAATTTGTAGCTTCAAATTAATGACCATATGACCTATAAAAAAAAATTTTTAACACACTGAATAGACTTTTTTTGCAACTTGGTAATAAAATAAGCAGACTCTCATAACATTGCATTGCATCAAAAAATCAAGAAAGCATTACACCATTTTTTCAACTAGTGCAATGGATTTGAACTTGAGAACTAACAAGGAGTTTTGAGAATTAAAGCTTGGGAGCATTTGGATTGTACAACCAACTACAACATACAATCTGTCAATTTCAAAAGACTCCGAGCATCATTAGTGTGACTTCTTGTGCATTTAAAAGCACAGCTTGTACACATTTGAACTTTGTTCTTTCAACATTTCATTACTTTAATAAAATTAAGATAGTTCATTTGTGTATTTCAAGTTCATTATTGAATATTCTAAGTTTATTATCTGCATTAATATTCTAAGTTTATTTTATCCATTTTCTCTGGTTTTAAATATGCAAGTTTTTTTTAAATTTATTTACATTTTTTTACACTTTCCAAGTCCTTTGGTGATTGACCAAACCATCCAAGGTACCTGGGATCCTCTTTTCCAATGGTCCTTAGAATCCAAGGTTAAATTGTTCCACTTGAAAGTTTTGGTTTTTTTAGCACTAAATTTTTCAAGCATTAAGTGTAGTTTTGAAGAAGAAGTGGAAAAAAAAAGTTCCAATGACCTCCAAAATTAATGGTTTTAAGCCTTGACCATAGCCATAGATGCGAGCAATCTTAGGAGCCCAAAAAATTAGTTGATTGATCCTCCAAACTATTCAGAAATGAGGGTTTCTATAAAACTATGCTGGAGGAAACCAAAACTACACTAGCTAACATTATTTTTGTTTCCAAGGTAGATTTGATAGCTTAACCATACTCTGAATGACCTGAAACTTGACTGGGGAAGCCTAGAATCCTAAAGCTTAAAACCAACTATGATTTGACCCCCATTAGAAGCACAAAAATACTAAATTTATCAAAGATTCACTAGAAGAAAAAAATCTACATTGGAAAATGTATCTTTTAGGTATGGGATTTTAAAATTTCCTTTCATTGACTTATTTTCACCTTCAAAGGACCATTCAACAACCCTAACATTCCTGCATTACCCTGAAAGGTTTCTAGAATAAAAATTTCAATCCTAAAATACCAAAAATTAATTTTTAAATGAAAAAATATTTTGGAACTAGCATAGACTACACCAACATAGTTTTTAGCTTTAGACACCATTTGGAGCATTCAGTGGGATCAAATTGACACCAAAGTTGACCAATTTCCATTCCTAGTCTACTATACTATCAATTTAGGCTATAAAAACCCCAAAACTAACCCTAAAAAAGCCTAGAATTACATTTTTACAAAAGATACACTAGAGCCTACCAAAAATACACTGGCTAGTGTATTTTTTGTGTCTTCCAATGTTTTTTTTTCATAAGGACCTCGTTTTGATCTCCAAACAGGCTCAAAATAACCTTCCCAAGTGCCCAAACTATCCCATCAATCATAGAGCCTCTCACTGTGGCTTGCTAAGGCCTAAATCTAGAAAAATGTGATCTTGATTGACCAATATTAACCATGTTTTGCCATATGTTCCACGCTAATTGGTTTGGCCTTGTTCTATTATGTTTTAACTCGATTTGTCCATATACATCATTAAGCTTCATTATCACATCATTTGGCTTTCATTTGACTTTATTCTAGTTTATTTGGCCTTTGGTTTACCTTAATTACCTTAAATTCTCTCCTATGATCCTTGCTTATCATTCTTTGACCTTTTTTGACATCATTGAATAGGGTTTGACCATCATTTGATCTTCATTTGGTTCCATTTGACCATAATTTGGCCTTACTTAACACCATTTAGCCTTTAGTTCACTCTACTTACTTTAACCAACCTCTTAAAACCTTTTTGAGCATGTTTGACCTTGTTTGACTACTGATGTAATGTATTTTGGATTATTTATGCATTATTAATAGAGTATTTACATTGTTCTAACATTATTTTCTCATTTTATCACATAGGTGTCGCTTACCATGCTTATGGTTGATGTGTAGGATTGGAGTATGGATACTTGGAAGTAAATTAGTTTACCTTTGAACTTAAGTGGACTTCATGGTGATGTTGAACTATTCATTGATCCCAATTACCTAGATCTTGATCCTGAGAGCCTAGTCGACCACATAGACTCTATAGAAAAGCCTCTTGAATGGATTGAACACCTAGTTAAAACCGTTGACCTTAAGGCTAGTGACATTACCAAAGATCCTTTAGTTAATATTCTTATAACAATACATAGTGGTGAGGAGAAAACATTGAAATTAAGTTCCTCACTAGAACTTGAATAGGTTCAAGACATTACCAAGGTCCTCCAAGATGACATCATGTTCTATGCCTAGTCATATGAAGATATGCTAGGTCTTGACCCATGCCTAGTGCAACATAACATCATACTCAACCGTAGTGTCAAGCCAATTAAGGAAAAACTTTTCCAAGATTAGACTAGACTTAGCCCTACTAGTTCATTATGAGATCATGAAACTATATCAAGCTAACTTCATTTGGATTGTCGATTACGTTGATTGAATGTCCAACATAGTGGTAGTCCCTAAGAAAAATGGGTGTATTTGTATCTATATTGATTTTTGAGACCTAAATAAGACAACTATTAAATACCATAGCTAGCCCTAGTAGTTCATGATGAGATCATGAAATTGTATTAAGCTAACTTCATTTGGATTGTTGATTATGCCGATTGGATGTCCAACATAGTGGTAGTCCCTAAGAAAAATGGGAGTATATGTATCTATATTGATTTTTTAGACCTAAATAAGAAAATTATTAAAGGTGATTTCCCTTTGCCTAATATTGACCAACTTATTGATAGTATGACTAGACATGCCTTTCGATCCTTCATGGATGGGTTCTCAAGATAAAGCCAAGTTAGGATTAACCTAGAGCATCAACTTTGTATGACCTTCATGACCACTTGGGGAACCTTTTGTTATAGTATGATGTCCTTTGTTCAAAAGAATACATGGGCAACATATCAATGAGCCATGACATATATCTTTAGTGATTACATGCTAGGGTTACTTAACGACTATATGGATGACATAGTAGTGAAATCTTGAATGGCCAATGACCATGCACATGACCTTGACTTAGTGCTTAAAAAATGTCTTAAATATGAACTTAGGCTTAGTCCTAAGAAGTGTGTCTTTGACATTAAAACTGACAAGATGCTTGGCTTTATAGTGTCTGAAGTAGGAATATTGTCAATCCTGGTAAGATTAAAGTGATAACCAACTTAGTAGTACCAAATAATCTTAAAGAGCCTTAGGGACTATAAGATAGACTAAAATTTATTTGTAGTTCCATTATCAATCTTATGAATAAGATACAACCCATGAAACACTTACTTAAGAAAGGAGTTCACTATGAGTAGATGGATCAATGCCAAGAAGCCTTTGAAAACCTTAAGCAAGAGTTGGCACAACTACCAATGATCTATTTGCCAAAAAAGAATAAACCTTTTTACATCTACCTTGCTATCTCTGATGCATCCATCACCTATCTACTTTGTCAAAAATGAGATGATGAAGTAGAGCTATTAGTATCTTAAGCCATGAATTAGGTGCCTATGAGACTTGATACACCAAAGTGAAGAAGTATTATCTAGCCCTAATCTACTCATTAAAGAAGTGAAGACACACCCTCTTTAGAAGCCAAGTTAATATCATATGAAAGAACAATTTGCTTAGAGCCATCACAACTAATATATATGAAAGTGGCTAGTAGCCCATTAGAAAGCCATAATAGCTGAGTTTGACCTACATTACATCTCCCAAGCCTCAATGAAAGGTTAAGCTATATCAACATAACTTACAACTTCCTATATTGAAGACCATGTAGCCATTGATCTTGAATTCCTTGATGAACATGTTAAAATTGTCAATGAGGTACTTGAGGGCTATGAGGCTATCATGCACTTTGAGAGAGCTTCAATTGCCCATGGAGCCATGCTACTACCATCATAGCATCACCTTATAGTATAATTTAACCCTTTGCATATCATTTTTAGTTTCCATGTACTAACAACATGGTGGAGTATGAAGGATTGATTAGGGAAATGATGGTAGCTCATGACCAAGGAATCAAATGTCTAATGATATAAGGTGATTCAAAACTAGTGGTTAACCAAGCAACTAAGGTTTACACATGTAAAGCCAAACATTTGCAACCTTATTATGACCTAGCTAAGAAACTGATGTAACAACTTACAAATGTTGGTATCCAACATATACCCTAAACCGAAAACACATTAGCTGATGCCATTGCAACCTTAGCCCTAAGTGTGAAACTACATGTGTTTAGGAAATTATCTTTCGTAACTATGAATTGTGATATTCCCATTATGTAGAATACCGAAGGCATCTTTATAGCCTCTATTAATACCACTCCTCAAAAAGAATGGTATGATGATGTCAAGTTTTACCTAATGCATGGTGAATCTTCATAGGGCTTGACCACTTCTCAAAAGGACAAATTTCAAAATAATATGTCATCATAGGCAATAACACACTATGTCAATAGTCTTATAATGGTGTATTGTTAGTATGCTTGGGCAAAATTGAAGCTTGCATAGTCCTTGAGCAATTTCATGAAGGTGTATGTGGGGGACATATGGGACCTAAAGCCATGGACACAAAAATTAGATGACTAGGTTATTATTGGCTCTATATGAAAAGTGACTACCTCTAGATGTTTAAAACTTATGACACTTGTTAATGACATAGCAACCTGATACACATGCCACTAACTGAGTTACATACTAGTTAGATAACTTGGCCATTTTGATGGTGAGGACCAAACATTATTGGACTTGTAATACCTAATTCTTCTCTAGGGCATAGCTTTATCATCACTACAATTGAGTATTTTACAAAGTGGGTTGAAGCTATTTCCCTATAGAAAACAATGTTTCAATAATTCTATTATTCATACTAGATAATATACTAGCCTATTTTACCATACCTTTGACCATAGTCATAGATAATGAACCACAATTTACTAGCCAGGAAACACAAACATTTTATCAAGACCTAGGTAAGAAAAATTCCTTTTCATTTCCATACTACCTTCAAGCCAATGGACAAGCTAAAGCTAGCAACAAGGTCATCATAAAATTACTTTAAAAGATTCTAAACAATACTAGATACAAGTGGTATGAGTAGCTTGTCCATGTACTTTGGACCTATCACACTATCTTTTAAACTATAATTGATGTCATGCCATATAGTCTGACTTATGGATTTGAAGGTATTTTTCCTCTTGAATTGTAGGTTCCATCACTCAGAGTGGCTCTATCTAACTTCATCAATGATGAGAAAAACAAGGATCTATGTACCATTAACCTAGATTTGATGGAAGAGTAGCAAATACAAACACTTTCTCACATTGAATGATATCAAGAGAGGTAGAGGCAACAACATCAACATGACCTAAACAAGCAAAAGATCAAGGAAGAAGACCTCGTTCTCAAGGCTATTTGCAAACACATAAACAAGTTTCTAGCCAATTAGAAGTGACCTTTCTTGGTCATAAAGGCTTATGACAATAGAGCATTCAAGGTGGTAGACATGGATGGGAATGAATTGCCATTCCAACCAACCATTTCTATATGAAACCTTATTATATATAATGTGATTTTCTTTATAGGTACAAACTAATGATTGAAATAGATGACCTTTATAACTTATAGAAAATAAGCATACATGATCTACATATCTCTCTCTCTCTCTCTCTCTCTCTCTCTCTCTCTATTTAGCATAATGATGAACTACAAGTTTTGTAAATTTGATGCACATTGCATAGATCTCTCTATGATTGTAATGATAGTAACCTATGATGGCTTGGTTTGTTGGTTGTCTCATGTAGCCCTATGAATTTTTTTGTAATGACATGTTTTCTTTGTCTTGTTTTCTTAATCTCTTAGAGTTGTACTTGTAGGATGAAGCTTGAAAGTCATCACAAAGGTATGACTCATCACGGTAGTAAGGTACCATGTGACCTTGATGTATGAGATTTGATTAGCTAGTCCTGCCATACCAAGAGTGCTTATTTTACATCACTTCCATTACCCTTCTTGGGCCATTATCCTGTAGCCTAATTACAACCTTCCTTATCCCAACAATAGTGATGACCTATATTTGACATTCATGCATTATGGCCATGTGACATTTCCTTCATCGTATTCCATCATGAAGTTCATTGGATGCAACAGATCTCATTCAACAGGAAAACAAAATTAAGTTTAGCATTGGCAATGAAACCAAATGAAGATTTCACCTCGAAAAAAAGGGGTAGCAAATTACCAAGAAGCCAAAAAGGCTAATGAATCCCAAAGAATAGATCAATGTATCCAAACCAACAAGGGGACAAGCCTAATGATCAAAGAAGCCTTGGAGCAAAGTGTTGGTTCCTCAAAAACATTATTGAGTGACCAATACCTCAAAGCATGAAGACTACACCAATCAATGAGCATGTCACTATAATACTCTAACCATAATGTCAACATGTGGAATTCATTGTTAACCCCTATAACCAAATGCAACCTTCATCCTATATCACTTCATCATAACCTCATCTCACTATCACAAGCATTCTTTGGTATTTTTCAAGAACTACAAAATTAACCATGGAGAGGAAACGTTGGTGATAGAAATATAGTGATGTTTTGCATTCTTTTCTGATATCTCTTAGGTCAATCCTCAAAAAATAAACAAAGAGGAGCTAATGAAACACCACCAAGAAAATTTTTGTTGCAACTTAGTGGTATTATAATCTTTACCATCAAACTTGAGGTAGGATTTCATTGTAAATTGTGAGGTTTACAATTCATAGATTGCAATCTTGCATACTTTAACTTTTTGAGGCTGAAAATTCCTCATAAGTTTTTATTGCCTCACTTCCAAAGTGGAAAAAGTCATTTCATGTATGTATTTGGTCAAATCAAAAAATACGTTGGAACCACCTATAGCCAGTGTAGGAATTGTTGGGTTTTTATTTTTACAGCAAGGCTAGCATAGTTTCCATGAGGCTAGTGTAGCTTTCCAAGGCCAACATGGTTTCAGTGAAGCCAACATAGTTTTCAAACCTAGCTTACTTTTTATAGCACCTAATGTATTTTTGATGAACCTTGTGCATCAAACTTACCAAAAGTGAAAAATTATGCTAGAATGGATGGCTTAACACACTTGCAAATGACATCAACCTATCAATAATTAAGGTAGAAATTTACAACTCAAAATTAATGACCATATGGCCTATAAAAATAAAATTTGAACACATTGGATAGACCTTTTCTTTGCAACTTGGCAATCAACTAAGAATTAGGGACTCTCATAACATTGTAGTGCAACAAAAAGTCAACCAACCATTACACCATTTGTTCAAACAATGCAGTAGAGTTGAATCTAAGAACCAAAAAGGAGTTTCAAGAACTAAAGTTTGGGAGCATCTAGATTGTGCAACCAACTGCAAGATATAATCTATTGATCTCAACAGACTCTAGGCATCATTTGTGTGACTTCTTCTACATCTAAGCACATAACTTTTACATATTTGAACTCTATTCTTTCAACATTTCAGTACTTTAATAAAATTTATGCAATTCATTTGTGTATTTCAAGTTCATTATTGAATATTCTAAGTTTATTTTGTGCATTTTCTCTAGTTTTAAATATGCAAGTTTTCATAAATTTATTTACATCCATTTACACTTTCTAAGTTTGTGGTTGCTCGACTAGACCATCTAAGGTTCCTTAGATCCTCTTTCTTGGAGGTCCTTGGGATCCAAGGTTAAATTGTTCCACCTAGAATTTTCAATTTTTGGAGCACCATATTTTTCAGGTGTTAGAAGAGACATGTCAATTATTATAACGCATCCTTTTGGACTTAATTACAACTCTTCTGGGTCTTGTTACAATAATCTTAATATTATTTATGAAGAGCCATCATCTTCATTATGTAGTAGCATCATTTGGAAATGGGAATGTTGAAATATATCCTCCTTACATTTTTTTTGTCCTTGAACAAGTTTGCATTCACTATCTTTTCTAGCTCAAATGCTCATTTTATGATCCTATGCTCCAATAATTTGATTTCTTCTTCAGGCTTGCAGTTGTCTCTTACTTATTCTACAAAAAAATATACATGAAAAGCATTATATGGAAAATTTAAAATTACTTTCTTAATACTTACCTCATTTCCTAAGATAATGATAAGAGGTGAATTGAAGGTCTACCAACCACTAATCACCAACCCTAACCAAGGTCACACAAAGTGCAACTCATATCTAGTTATTCAAGTGAAGGTATAGGAAATCCTTATACCCAAATTACATTACACTAAATATTTTACTTATATAATTAAAATATAAATTAAATAATGAAGAAAATCACAAGGTTATAAAATAAAAGTAAGGTTAAGATACTTCTTGATCTTGATCAACCATAGGAATTAATGGAAGTAATTGTAGTTTTGCCATAAGTGATATATGATTGAATGGTCTTGTTCAAGATGGAAGGGCTTAATCATTCTTTTTCTCAACTTCTTATCTAGAAATTAACTCTGGTAACTTGGTAAGATGGAAGAATTAGACATTTTATCAAATATAATCCTAAAGAATGATGTTGATCCATCTTCATTAATCATGACAAAGTAATTGGTAAACTATGGTTCTTGATGAGTATAGTACATAAATATCATCTGTTGCTAAATTTTAGAATCTAATTTATCTATTAAATATTTGAAGCAAATAGAATATGCACTAGCCAATTGAATTGCATGTTAAATTTATGGGAACATCTTCATGAAATCTAGCTCATCTTTCAAGAATTCTTTGACAAATCCATATTTTTATAATTGATCGAAACTACTTCCAACTTTTGCATTAAAGTCTCTATAAAGGATAAATGGCACTGGATCAGTATGGCTTAGGAATAACTTATTTTTCAAACATTTCATTATTTTCTTAATCAAGTATGCCTCATAGAATAATCTAACATCTTGACATGTTGATTTGGCAATTCAATGTGTGTTAACAGCATACACACATCTTCCTAATAATTGAATTATTAATATCAATGCCAAGGCTATGTGGCTTCTCCAAAATATTTATTATTCTTTCTTTCCTATGATTTAAAGTTCTAGGATTTCAAAAATAATATCTTCTAAACTCCATTCAAATATTTGTATAAATTCAAACTTATTTTCTTGATAAAAATTTACACAACCATCCATGTTGTAATTTCTGTAATAGGCTAATCTTTACGGCTTGAAAGAAGAACTTCCATAAGAATATTTTTCTTGTAAACACCTTTGTATCCCATCTTTTCCAAGTCTAGTTGGAATTGGTATAGGAATTACCATGGTAAGACTTCTTGTAGGTGTAAAACATCCAGATCCAAATCTTGTAATTTTGCTAAGATGTGTGGGTATCGATACTCATGCTAGTCCAAGGTCCATTGTGCACAAAGTGGATGTTTTTTCTTACTAACTAGGTATCTTGCAAACACATGGTATGCTGCAACTTTCATTTTCATTCTTGGATTCTTTCCTGGGTCATTTCTCTTCATGGGTATCATACAGCTTGTCGGAACAAGATTATGATTCTTCATATTATTTTTCCATATGATTTAACTTGAGGACAAATTAACATAAATCTTCTTGATCATTATAGTTCACCAACTAATTAATTGATTTTAGGTCTATAACATCTAGGTACATTACCTAGATTCTTAACAACCTTTCTACCCTTTTTAAGACATTGACTCTAGTAGTGTAACTAATGAGAAACTTGGGATTAATAATCAATGACTATATCTCTATAGAGGCTAAGCCATTAGTTTTAAGACTTAAGATGACCTAAGAGGTTAAATTTATTAGTCCTAATCATTAAATTGTTAGGCATAGATAAGTCATATTTTCTAGGTTATGTCAATGAGGCCATGTTGATGTGGTCATGTCGACATTGAATTTGATGCGTTGACATGGCCTCATGGATGTAGTGTTTGTTTTTTCCTATAAATACATGCTCATCCACCATTTTTATGGCATCCTTTTTTATAATTTTAGTAGATCTCTTGCAATTTTCTTGTTTGAAATGTAGAATTTTTTTCTAAGTGCTCGTAGTAAGAGTCAAAAAGCATATGGATCTTTATTTGAGCACTATTGTACTTGAGCACAATAGTATGTGAAAGCAATAAAGATGAGCTTTTTGATAAACCTTGTAGTACTTTGAAAAAGATTAATTGTTTATTTATACATTTAATATTTTATGCAATTTTCGTTAATGTTTTAAGTAATTAAGCTAAATTAAGCTAAATTAAATAGTGATTAATTAAGCACATAAGTATGACCACTTTGAACATATGCTTAATGCTTGGTAATCCTAGTAATGCTTAACATTTGGTAACCCAGTAGCATTAAGCATGTTCAGGATGTGTACAGAAAGTGAAAATAGATGCTTATGTTAGAATTAGTTAGGTGTATCTAGTTAGATTAAATTTAGCAATTTAATGATTTAATTATTTTATTTTATACATTATTCTATACCCTCATGTGACTTAAAACATAAAACATAAAAAATGATAAAAATCATATGCTTTAGTTGCACTTAACCATACCTTTGAATTTCACAAGTGTAATTGGGAAGACAAGAATTACAATGGTTAGTTTCACTTCCTAGAGACCAATGTACTTAGAAGGCTATAAGTCCACAAAATTCAACCAGATCACACATGAAAACTTAGTGATTCATACGGTTGAGCGTAGAGTCTACTTGCTGCTCATCATTATTACCATTATCAAGGACTTGTAGTTTGATATGTGTGCTATCTAAGACTTAGTGAATATTATTTAGGATCATTGGAATGAACACTAAGTTCATAATCATTCAAAATAATAATAATTATTATAATTATAATTTAAGAACTCTAAATTTTTTACCTAATCCAAAATGTCTTCTTCTCATAGGCATGATGAATCAAAACCTCCAGCGCCCCAAGAATTGAAAGTGGTATACACTCATAAAAATGAGTTTGTCCCTAATTTCACCTTAATCTTACATCAAGGTGAGTAGTTTCATTGAAGAGATATGGAGGGCAACATTGTGTTACCTCCTAATTGATCTGTTCCTAAGATGTTGCTCCAAACTCTTAAGAGGTTATGCATCTAGGACCTCCATGATGAATATGTTGTGTAGGGCCATGACTATTAGGACTACTATCCTAGAGAAACATGATGCAAATGAGATCAACACTAGGAGAAGCGCCATGAATCTACAAAGGGAAAATGGTTCACTAACCTCTTATTGCTCCTAAACAAAATGAAAATGAAAATCCTCCCTCTATGAGTTCTCAACATGAAGATTCTCCACCTTTTGACTCTGGTAAAGGGATCTTGAACTTGAATCTACAATGCACTATCAATAATCTAGGTTTAGAAAAAAGTGTGAGTTAAGGCAAGGGCTTGGACAAGCATCGTGATGATAGTAAACCTAAGAATCATGGCCGTGACAAGTAGAGAGGAAGTGGTAGACATTGTGGTGATTGTAGTCCTCCTCCCTCTTCTCCCTCTTCATCCGCATCTTCTTCTTCCTCCTTTGAATCTAATAAAAATTGCAAGAGATGAAACTACAATGAAGGTGAATGGCAAGAAAATGATCATAGAACCCGTCATGAACAAAGGGGTAGTAGGGGACATCATAGGCACCATTAAAATCATGATGATGATGAACCTTTGCTAGAAAATTGAAACATGCTGAACATTGCAAAGGTAGTCAAAATTCCAATCAAGCATGTGAAAGATAGTAGAATAAATAGGTTGGATATGAAAAATATCCCTAGATGTGAGGGGATATAACTTAGATCCCTAGACACATATTCAAACATTTCACAATTCCTATGCCTTGTAAAACATAAAAAATGGCTAGCAAAAACTTAAGCTATTTCCCAAAAAACTTATAAAAGAAGTGATAAGTTGGTATTGCTCCTTGGAGCTAGAATCAACTTGTAAATGAAGTATAATGCTTGAGATGTTCAATGATAAATATCAAACAT
This sequence comes from Gnetum montanum, assembly GCA_015680685.1. Lineage (NCBI taxonomy): Eukaryota > Viridiplantae > Streptophyta > Gnetopsida > Gnetales > Gnetaceae > Gnetum > Gnetum montanum. Next base: position 415,274 of record MNCI01000579.1, on the reverse strand, counting down.
ACTCCATAATGTCTAATTTGAGAAAGAAAATCCAACATTGGCAACAAGGAATACATGAATCCTTAGACACAACCATGGGTAAGTATTATTTCCTTTTGCGCAAATGTCCTGACCATGGTTATTCTCAACAGGAGTAGCTTCACCATATCATAGATGGGCTCCAATAAAAAATAAAGAAAACTCTTGGGGTCTATGTCCAATGGGAATTGTCAAAACTAAGAGCCCATAATATTGAAAGGCTAATTGAGTAGGTTACAAAAGAAGAAGGTGAGTTGAGAAAACGGGAAAGGTCTAAGAAGTATAATCAAGACCCTTCCATCAGAAAAAGGGAAGTTTGATTTTGTGATAATTAGGGGTAGGCACCACTCAATGAAGTGGTGTAGCAAAAAACCTTGCCAATTCAAAAATCTTTGTCTAAAATTTTAGCTAAGGTTGAAAAAATGTGGGAATCTTTGGATGAAAATTTTTAAAATATTCTAAAAATTGCAAAAGAATCCAAAGAACAAGGTAGTAATCTTGATTGAAGAAAAAGAAAAAAAGCTATATGGGCCTACCAAAGGGTTAAGGGCAAAGCTATGATAATAGAAGAGATTGTGGAATCAGAATTAGATGATGATGGTGGATGTTACATCTACCAATATGAACATACCAAAGGATGTTGCTCTATTATGCCATACTTATAGGAATCTAGGGTGTATGCTCTAAATCCTAGACTAGCACGAAGGTAAGCACCCAGAAGGTTTCCTTAACGTCAAGGAAATCTAAGGTAGTTCCACAAACAATAATAGAATTATTATCCAAGTGGAGATCCACCATAGCTGTATGAGTAGTACCATTAGTGGCAACACCCACAGTTGTGGGGGATGCCACCAGCAAGGTAGTAGTTCCCTTACAAGTAGCCAGATTTGTATGGGTACTATGTTCAACAACCCATATCTTTGCTTGAATTTTCTAATCATGCTTCTTTTCAACATCACTATTATCCTCTAAAGTATTGCTAGACTCATTCTCCATCTCCTAGAGGGGAATCACCATATCCTTATCATCCTCTTCATCCTTTAGCATATGTTTCTCCATCCTCAACCCAATTACTGCCTGCTCCATTCATGTAGGGTAAAATTCCTGCATAGCTACAGTAACGTAATGCTACCAAGGCTATTAACATATAGTCAGATCCTTAGTCAAGTGGTTCAAAACCCAAATCCCATAAAAGAACATTCTTCCAAACTAATAGCCCTACTAAGCCCTTACCTACTTATGTGGTTGGTCACCCTATGTCTCCTTCATTCTTTGCATGTATTTCTTTTGAGAGTCCTTTAAACCAAATACCTCCCAAGATCTACATTGTCATGTTAATCCACATTGTATTTGATTGGATCAAGGCTAGAAACCTTTCCAAAGGAAGAGCTGATCCTGGAAGTCCTCTCATCTACTTGTAGATTGTAGGAAATGAGCCATGCAAGGATCTTCTCAATTCAGGTTCTAGTGTGAATATAATTTTCCATGAAATGTATAATGCTTGGAACCTGCTTCCTCTCAAGAAGAGTAACAGTCATTTAGAATTGGTATATTTGTCCATCATTGTTCCCTTAGAACTAGGGGAGGACATTGTGATCACTATCTATGGGTGGTCATATCCTATGGATTTCCTGGAGATCAAAGTTGACAATTGCAAGGGGGACTTCTTAATAATTATGGAAAGAGCTTTGTTGAGCACTATTGATACATGAATGAGCATCAGAGTTCTTTTCCTAGAAATTTTCAAGGAAAATGCATTTAGAAAGATTGAGAAGAAGTGAGCTCCATGCATCACATACAATGATACAAACTAAAATTGCGTGCAGAAACTCTAGTCTATTAAAAGACCATCAATCAAACCATGTAGATAGTGTGTAGATGAATATGAGATCCAATAATGCATGTATGTAGTAGCCACAAAATAGAAGGATACCCAGTGACTAACAGTTGATTTTGAAAGCAGTACACTTTGCATGGAACTTATTGAGAGCCTAACTTATGCCTATGTTGAAGGCATGGATGGACTAGAGTAAGTTCATTGCCAACTCTTTGATGATGAACATGATGATATCAATTGGGAAGAGTTGGAAATCCCTAATATTTTTAAACATGAGCCCTTAGAGTTGAAAACTCTACCTACCAACATGGAATATGTATTTTTGAAAAATGGTAAGCCAAAGATAATCAATGCCAACCTTGCTCATTGATGAGATGTGATATGCACCAGCTGTGATATTGCGTACACGATATGCACAAGTCATGATATCGCATACACGATATGCACAGCTCCGCGATATTGCGTCATCCCCTACAATGTTGCATATGTGATATCGCGGTCCATCACCAAATCTATAAATAAGAGGTGGCACTCCCCTTATTTCCCATCCTAGGCTTAAAGTAGGGAAACTCTGGTAAATTGATCACTCCAGAGATAGAATATTTTCCATGTGCCCACAGTAGGAGTCCCCAAGTAAACGGATCTTTATTCAAGTAGCTTTGTACCTGAACGCAAGTTGTGTACGGTAATAAAGATGAGCTTTATGGATAAACCTTGCAGTGCATGGAATAGGATTTATTACATGTTATTTCCTACTTGCTATTTATTACCTATAGTAGCACGGCATGAGTACGACTTGATTACGAGCATTAACGAATGTGTACAGATAATCAAGGAATCAGCTGCTCATCGCGATTAGTCTCTCTCATCCTCAACTCCTAGAACACGGGATGAGTACAACTTGATTACAAGCATCTATGGATGTGTACGGCTAGTCAAGGAGTTGGCTGCTCATCATGTTTAGGCTAGTTATGTGCCTCGGTACAACCACTTCGAGCACGTGCGTTACATGTGGTGATTCCAGTAACGATTAGCATTTGGTAGCCACAGTTGCATAGTTCAGGGTATGTATGGTAAGTGGGAATAGATGCTGATGCTAGTTAATTTAAACTTAGTCCTTAGTTAGAGTTAGCTAGTTTCTCAACCCTTCACCTCAATAGCATAGGAGAAAACACATAAAAGATATAAAAATCATATGCCTTGGACTTACTTAACCATACACCGTGACAACTACAAGTAAGTCTGGGAAGACAACGAATGATTAACCCCATGTATTCCATGGGGCGTATAGGCATTTAGTCTACGGAGTTTGACTGGATCATGTGTGCTACACTCGTTTCGTATGGTTGAGTGTAAGGGTACCTCGTCACTCATCACTCATGAGTAGAAAAGAATGCTATTGAAGGTGGTCAACAAATGGCCAATAACCTTTACTTGCTCATATCCTGAACTCATAGGGATTGATCTTAGGATATGTCAGCATCACATTTATATTGATTTGGCCATGAAGCTAAAGAAGTAATCATAGTGGTAGAAAAACCCCAAATTGAAATAGATCATTAAAAAGGAAATTAAACAACTCCTCAAGGTGGAGTTCATCTATACAATTATGGATAGCAAGTAGATTATCCTACTTGTAATTATGCCAAAGAAAGGTGGTAATTGGTGGGTCTATATTGATTTCAAACTATTAAACATGGCAACATTCAAAAATCATTTTCCATTGCCATTTGTGGACTAGGTGTTGGACACTATTTCTAAGCATTGCTATTATAACTTTCTAGATGGTTATAGTGGCTATAACCAAATTTAGATCATGCTTGAGGATCAAGCCAAAATAATATTCACAAGTCCCTAGAAAATTTTGCATATTTTAAGATGCCCTTTGGTCTATGCAATGCCCATGCAACTTTTCAATGTCATGTCATAAGCATTTTTTAGTAGTAGATTGGTTGCAGAGTGGAAGTCTTCATGGATGACTTCTCCACCTATGGTGCTACATTTGAGCAAACCCTAGATTGCCTTGAGAAAGTGCTTAAAAGGTGCATGGAGACTAATATTTAGCTCAATTAGCAAAAGAAACATCTCATGGTCTAGGAGGGCATTGTGTTGGGGCATAGAATTTCATAGGGATTAAGGTGGATCCTAAAAAGATTTGAGTCATCTAAGGAATAGCCCACCAACTAGAACCTATTAAAGATGTTTGATCATTCTTTAGACACACTAGCTACTACCGATGATTCATAGAGAATTTCTCTAAGATCACAAAACTATTGGTTGAGCTCACAAAGAAAGATTCTTTAATCATATGGACCAAAGAATGTGAAAAGACATTCCAACAACTTAAGGAGAAGCTTGTAGAGACTCTAATTCTGCAAGCACCTAATTAGTCCCATCCATTTTACATCATGAAAAATGCATCAAAATATGCCTTGGGATTTGTGCTTATGTAGTTGGATAATAAAAAATGTTTATATTACATCCACTACGTAAGCTGAAGCATTGTGGATTCATAGCTCAATTACACCACAACAGAGAAAGAGTTGATGGTCATGGTATATGCTTTAGAAAAGTTTAGGCACTATGTGCTTAGATATAATAAGATGCTTGTCTATATTGATCATAGTTCCATTTTCTTCTTGATAAATAAACCAATAGTGAGCCCCCATGTCATACAATGGCTAGTGATCTTACAAGAGTTCGATATTACAATGGTACATCAAAAGGGGATTGAGAATGTGATTGGTTATCACTTATCTCAACCATGATGAGACAACAAAGAGGATGAGAGCTCACTCTCTGATCAATTTCCTAATGAACTCCTCTTTGTTGGTGTAATAAATGAATAACTACCCATTAAACCAAAATGGTATGATGACATCCTTACTTATATTCTTACCTAAGAGATGCCACAAGAGTTAGACCACCTGAAGAAACAATAGTTTCTTCTTCAAGTCAAATGCTTCATGAAGATTAATGAACACTTTTATAAGATATGCATCAATGGCCTAGTTTGCTGATGTGTTTCTAATGTTAACCAACTATGAATTCTCCAAGATGCTCACAAGGGTCCTTGTGGGGGCCACTATGTAGGGAGATGCATGGCCATTAAAATCTTGATGGTAGGATACTATTGGCCAATAATCTTTAGGGATGTACACCAATTTTTCCACTCTTGTGAATGCTATCAATTAGATGATGGGATGACCACTCAAATGGAGGGACCTCATTTGTGGATTCAACCACTAGAACCCTTTGACATTTGGGGCAAAGACTTCATGGGTCCTATCACACCTATGTCAAATGAAAAGACATACATAATAGTCAATGTTGACTATTGTATGAAATGAATAGAAGTAGTAGTCGTCATCGACTATACATCTTCCACTACTGCATGGTTTGTATAGCAAAATGTTGTAAACAAGTTTGGAGTGCTACATGCATTGATTTCAAAAACTTATACTCATTTTACAAGTGCTACCTATCACAAGCTCATGAAACTTTTGGGTGTTGAACATAAATTAACAATACCCTACCACCCCAAGCCAACGGTCAAGCAGAGGTTACTAATAGTGAGATCATGAAAATTTTAACAAAAACAATTAGCAAATATAGGAAATACTAGAGTAACAAACTTAATGATGCCCTCTGAGCATACCATTCAAGGTGAAAGCTCCCTATAGGAAAATCTCCCTATGAGTTAGTGTATGGAAAATTACCAACTCTTCCAATTCAATCCAAGCTCCGTATACTTTCAATAGCTTATGATCTTGAACTTAACCTAAGCCTAGCAAAAAAAGAGAGATTGATCAACCTTAATGTGCTAGATGAGAATCAATTGGTGGTCCTATCCTTGAATGAAGTGCACAAAGCATTCAGTAAACAATGTCATGACTTGAAGATAAGGAAAGTGAAATTCCAACCTATAGGCAGGGTTCTCTACTAGAACCCCACACACATTCCTCAATGAAATAAGTTCCAAGCATTATGGAAAGGGCCTTATGTCATTTATAAAATCTTTTCTTTTGAGGCAATGTTAATTTACAAACCTACGAGTCTGAACAAAAAGGAGTTGGTCAATACACAAAAAGTCAAACCTTTTCATGAGCCCATGCAAGCTAGTGCAAACAATGCCTCATTGGATGGAAGACCTCACTCAATCTTTCAAATCTCCTTCTTTCAACCCAGTCATGGGTGAGATGACCATCCATGCTAACTATATAAGCGGCTCCTCAGTTTTTCTACTTTTTTGATTTTACATCTTTTTGTTTCACACATTTTTTGTTTTTATACCATTTTTATTTTACACTTTGTTATTTTTCCAAATTTTTATTTTACAACATTGTTTGTATGTTTTTTTTCTTGAATATTTTATAATTTCTTATATACTTTACTTTATTTTGGTATGAATTTTTCTTGTCTTCTAATAAAAGTGCTTTATTGCTAATAGGACTCAATGATGTTGTAGTTGTTTACTAATGGTGGTTTTTACCAAATGTTTTTGATTGCTAATTTTTGGTTTCTATTTTTGAATTTTAATGACTAATGACTAAGACAAGTTTCTTTTTCATGGAACAAGAAATGAGTCCACATCATCGACCCATCCACCAACTCTATGGATTTCCTAGTTTTGAAAGTATGAGTTTTCTTGTTCATTAATAAAACTTTAAATGAACTTGTGACCTTGGTAGTTTTCAAACTTGGGAAAGATTCAAAGGTTTGAAAATGATGTGAATTCAAGGGGATTTAATACTCTTTGTGCCTTTCTACTTGAGTGTTTTCATGGATTTCTTATTGTTCCATGTTGACCAATAATAGGAACTTGAATATGTCTTTGTATGGTGTGGTTCCCATCTAAAACTTCATAAAATGCACAAAACAACATGTTAGGAATTCAAAGCACATCCCTTAGACAAAATAAATGAGCTACAAGCACTGGTTATGGGACTAGAAAGACATGTGATCCATGCCTAAAGGTTCCATCTAACTAAGGCCCTTTCTCACTTAGTGATTTTCTTTCCTTCTCAAATAAGGAGTGGTGGTTATCTATGGGAGCACTCTTGTTCTCAAGGGGATGGACTAGTCCTAGAGTGGTGATGTGAAGTCATTGAAAGTGGTAAATTTTTATCTGGACTAAGGATGGACTTTTATCAGGTCAATTAACCATAACTCCACCAGGGACTTCATGTGACTATGGTGGAAAAGCCCATACCACTCTCTATCCCATCCATCAATGCTTTCCATAACTCACATCACTGCTGGTTTTCATGTTTTTGTTTAATGTCTTAGTTTGACATGTTGAAATTCTTAGGAAGATTATTTGGGATTTTGTCCTTAACTTTTTGTAACCATTAATCAACTATGGGTTTCACGAACTTCTTAGTTGAGGTTAAGCAAAGGAAAAAAAAGGGGCAGAACCCTACTATGGGGAGGATCCACCTACATAGCTCTTAGTTGGACTAGTTAAGTACATTATCCTTTGGCATTTTGGTAATCAAATCTTTTGCATTCCCCATCGGTTGCATCCAACTATGTGCTCCTTAAGGCATTTCTCCAATCATTCTCCATCTTTCGAGAAGTCTCAAACCCTCTTCATGTATTTCATTATGTTCTTGGCTTTTTGGGATTCCATATAACTCCACTTTCATTCAAAAAATCCTTGTATTTTTCAAATTTTAACTTGATCAATTGTGGTCAATAGCCATGTCAACTAGGCCCAGTCGACACAGGCGACCACATCAACAAGGCCTTATTGACAATATCTAGTTGATGCATGGGAAAAATTCTATATATAGCACCCACCACTAAGGGATTTTTTGCCATTTTCTTCAAACATAACGAGAGCTTTTGAAATTTTTAGAGTTCAAAACCTTCCAAAGACAATAACTTTCAAACCATTTGTTTGATTTAATCTGTTCTTTAGCCCTACAGCTTCTAGGGGTATGCTTTACATCATGGGGGCCACAAACCTTTGGTTTTTAACAGAGAACTTTTCCAATTCCCCCATAGGTTTAATGAAAAAAAATATATTAAATCATCAATCTATGAGAGTTAAACCCTTCCAACATACTTTGGTAATTTATTTAATTAGATATTAATAAAATAATATTAAAATAATCAAACCAACCATGATCACAACTTAGCCAAGTGTAACTACCCCAAGGGATAAAATATTCTAAATGTTTCAAAGTTACAAATTAATTACTAATCCTTGGTCATGTTGTGATATGACACCTAGATCAAAACATCCGTAGGAAGGAGGACCATCTCAACCAAGGGACAAATGACCTAGAGTTGAAAGGGAGCAACAAGAACAAGCCCAAGAATAGGTAGTAGAGACGCATGCAACAAGACCTCTTTAAGAGGAGGCTGAATTGGAATCTATCCAATAGATTTCCAAGGAAGTAGCTATAATTGAATAATCCCATGGAGATGAGGTTCCAAGACTAGTGCCAAGACTAAAGGTCACATTGACTCAAGCCTTCATTGATCAAATCAAGCCTCATGACATCCAATGTTTAATTCTTCAAGAATTGAACTTTGGACCATTCTTAGAACATGGTTTACCAAAAGTTAAGTTGTAATTGTAGAACTCTCCCATGTGGCCAATCATCACTTTCAGTGGGGAATGGTACATGGAAAAGACATATCTCTTCTGTAATGGTAGGTAGGCAGGAGCCACTATGAAGATCAAGAACATTTAGGTGTCCTACTCAATGTAGGCCATTGCATATGCTCTTTAGTTACCTGATATTGGAGGAAATTTTGCAGAGATCTTTACAGAAGTAGACCTAAAGGTAAAGAAGAAGTGGACCTAGTGATGTTATGGAGTGGATTGCAAGGAGTATCATGCACTCACCCTAATAGAATGTGTATATTTCATGATAGCAACCTATCACCTCAATCTAATAGTGAGGTCCAATAAGGTGACTACCTTTTTCACTTATGCATGTGCTGCTCTAAGTGGAAAATTCCCTATGAACCTTCCACAACTAATCTATCTAGAGATAGCAAAGAGATTCAAGGAAAAAAACATGGAAGGAAGGCCATGACCTTTCCCTGCCTCATTAGAAGACTATGCAAAAGGGTAGGAATAGTTCACTACACCAATGATATAATACAACATAATCCTTCTGCCTCTTAGGTAGAAATGATGAAAGATAAGACCCCTACCACAACTAAGAAAGAGGAGTAGTAACCGCCACCTTCATTGTCCATTCATGAAACAACATTGAAGTCCCATGCTACCCTTGAATGAATGCATGAGATTTGAGAGTAGTTCTTGTGTGAGAAAGAACAATGAGCAAGAACAAGTGATGGGAATCCATCTATGTATCATCCAATGATGAGTCACCTCAATGAAGTGGCTCAAACCATTAGCTATATGGAGGGAGGTGGACCTACCTTTTCATCCCAAAGAACACAGCTACCCACGAGATTGAATCCTAGCATCCAAAAGGTAATGGTCTCTCTCTCACAATAGTAGTAATTCATAAAAATCTTTGGGAATGCCACAGCTTTTGCAGTGTGTCTAGAGGAGGGTGAGGGGGCAACTATCTTATTGATGTAGCATCATGGATAGGAGATAGCGATAGAGGTGGTTGCTTATAGAATTACTGAGGTATTGAATGCACCTATGGTTTTTATACCAAACATTTCTACACTCAGACATGTGTAGATGTCTGAAAAGTTAGTAGCAACTTGAGCATAGCCTACACAAGGAGTTGCAAGATTGATTGGTGGAAACTAGGAAACTAATTCTGGATGTCTTTGATCTTCCAAAGATAATCACTACAACCTAGTCGAAGCTACTAAAAGAAATTGGAAAATGCATTATCATGGAAAGGTAACTCAAAATAGTCTAGGTAAAAACCATTGCTTGGCTATGGAGGTTGTTGAATTAAAGAGCCTACCTTGCTGATCCTATGCTTCTTAGCCCTACACTAACCTATGATGAAACTTTTTAATAGCTTCAAGAAAAGCTCAACAAGGCTAAGGAAGTGAAGGAGATGATGATCTTTGATCAATCCTTGGCCAATGTGACCATACATAATATCCAAAAGATATTAGATTAGACTTGCTAGTAGAATGTCACCTTGATCACAAAAAATCATCACTTGTAGAATGTTGATGAACAAAAGAAACAAATGTAAGATTTCATCCATCAATAATAGGAGAAGCTAGCTAGAGTAAACACTAAAGTAAGGAGACTAGCAACCAAAAATAGAAATATCTCCATGGAGGAAGTTTGAGTCCTTTGCTAGAAATCTGCAATAGAAGTAGCCATCTGGAAAAATGAGGCTCTCAAATTTAAGAGAGTAAAAAATCACTATAGGGATTAGGTTGATCTACAAAAAGAAATTAATGAAAAACATATTTAGGTGATGAAGGTGAAAGTTAATGAGGTGCTTCAATAGCTTAAGAAAGGAGGTGATGTCTGGCAACCTATCTTTGATGGGCTCAATGACTATAACAAGGTGGAGATCTACATGAAGGAGCTATAGATCAAGGAGATGAAGGAGTACATGGAGCTTACCAATAACCATTATGAAAATCTAATGATGCTAATTGCCAAATGGTCATGGTTTGAATTGGAGAAATAAGTGGTCAAATTCATACTTATTGTACAAAGCTAAGTTCAAGCATCACAAAGACACCAAGTAGAAGCTTGAGGTGGAAAATGTAGAACTTGATGTTCTCAAGCAGTGCTTCATCAATCAATGATCTATAACAAGGAACCTAACCTAGAGAATAAGTGATTACTAGGAGTTGCAAAATGTAGTAAAGGCATTTGATGTTGAATGCAAACTTTTCATTGCCTAGTTCATCAATGTGAAGGAGTTGTTCTTGGCAATGCCCTATCCTTAGGATGTTCCCACATTGGCCCACATTTGTGATGCAACATGGACCATGAACAATCTCAGGAGTAAGGAGGAGAAGACGAAGGCACTGTTAGATGCCTTCCATCTTTAGTTAGAAGTTGCAGTTGCCATAGGACAATCACAACCACCTCCAATATCATGTGCACCTTAAGCAAGAGAACATCCTTTAAAGCCTCAGGAGCCTCCACCACCTGGGACCATTTGAACTTCATCCTCATATTCACATTATCAGAGGAATTGTATTTATCATTTTTTCCTAGTGTTCAATTTTATTGTCCTAAATACCAAATTTTTTTAATGATTATAATTCTATACACTTATGCACTTAGCTTTTATTATGTTGCTGATGTGTTATTTTATGTGTTAATAATCTCATACCTTCCTAAATATTTTGTAAGAAACTTTGTTCTTATTTTTTTCTCTCTAGGATGAGTTTTCATTTAGTCATGAGGGTATGATGAGTTGCATTTTCTGGGTTACATTGACAATGCCTCATTGATGTGGCCTCGTTAAAGTGACCATATCGACATGGGATTTGATGCATTGATGTGGCCTTATTGATGCAATACCTATTTTTTCCTATAAATACATGCTCACCCATTCTATTTATGGCATCTTTTATCATAGTTTTAGCATAGCTCCTCTAGTTTTCTTGCTTGAAAGTTAAAATATTTTTCTAAGTGCCTATAGTAGGAGTCAAATAGTGTATGGATTTTTATTTGAGCAATGTTGTACCTAAGTACGAAAGTATGTGTAGCAATAAAGATGATTTTTCTAATAAACCTTGTAGCACTTTGAAATAGATTAATTTTTTATTTATGCATTTAATGTTTTATAAAATTTTCTTTAATGTTTTAAGTAATTAAGATAAATTAAGCTAGATTAAATAACAATTAATTAAGCACATAAGTACAATCACTTTGAACATAAGCATGGCACTTGGTGATCCTAGCAACACTTAACATTTAATAACCACATAGCATTAAATGTGCTTAGGATGTCTATGGCAAGTGGAAATAGATGCTTCTGTTAGAATTAGTTCGGTGTTGCTAGTTAGATTAAATTAGCAATTTAATTATTTAATTATTTTTTATACATTATTCTTTACCCTCAGGCGACTTAAAAGATAAAATATAAAAAATCATAAAAATCATATGCCTTAGTTGCACTTAACCATACCTTTGCATTTCACAAGTGTAATAGGGAAGATGATGATTTCAATGGTTAGTTTCACTTCCTAAAGACTAGTGTACTTCGAAGGCTATAAGTCCATAGAATTTGACCAGATCACATGTGAACGCTTAGTGATTTGTATGGTTGGGTGTAGGTTCTACTTGCCACTCATCAAGCATGATTAGTTAGTCTATGTTATGGCTTCTTAAGGGTTAGTTTAAGATATCATCTAATTTTTGGATATTCAAATGATAAATCTAACCTTACCTTTGAGTTCAAAAGGTTGAAAAATATTAGAAATGATTATTCATGTGTTAGAAATAGACACCATATGCCCAAGTCATGCTAAAATGAGTCTTTGAGGATCTCAAGGTACCATTTTGAACAAGGCATAAAAAATAATTTTTGGAGCTTTGTAGAGCTAATCTGACCTCACCATTGCATCTCAGACACTAAGATCTATAAGAAATGACTCTTTGTTCACCAAAAAAGGCTTTTAGAATCAAACGTTATGGCTTATGATGTCCAAAACTTTGGGCACAAAAATCAAGACTTCTCGAGAGGTCACCCATCCCAATACTACTCCAAAAAAAATTTGCTTAATTTTATAATTCTTATTTCAACTATTTCCAATGCATCAATATTTTTTTTCAGAAATATTTTTCATGTTCCATTATTTAAGCCTTGATTTGACATTGTATAAATGTTTCCTCCTAATTGAAAGAATCTTCAAAATTGTCCATCAATTGTCAATGTTGGAAATGGTGGTGTAATAGCAAGGACAATCATAAAGTGCTAGTATGAAGGTGAGGATTTTGGCAACAATAGTAGGCATTGTTGCCTGATAACCCTTAGCGGCCTACCACGGGGACTTGTGTTGCCATGGTGACCTACTATAGGGGCTTGCACAATCCCTAATGACCCTCATATAGAGCATGTGCAAGTCTTCCAAGGACCTACACTAGCCTCCCAAGGACCTATATGACACATACACGGTAGCCTAGGTAGCTCTATGCTATGGTAGTGGTAATCATGGTCGTAGCCATGAGGAAGATGTCGATGCTATAGCACGTGCCACTCATGTTCCATGACTAGTCCTCAAATTCATAGTTAGTAGCACTCATGACATGGTTTTGTAGCTATATGCTATTGCATGCTAGCTACAGTAGCTTCTTGACTATATGTTTGGTGGTAGCGATGGCATAAGGACCTTGCTGCATTATGCAACGGTCCATCTTGCCATGGTAGCCTACCTTGCATGGCTCTCTATGCAACCTATGTGGCTCAAGTAAGTCTAGATGTCCCTTTGTAGGACCTGCACTATGGTAGAGAAATTGTGGCATAGTGGCTTATGTAGGAAGGTGGAGAATTGCAACAATGGTGGTATGTAGGAAGGTGGAGAATCGCAACACTGGTGGTAGGTAGGGAGGTGGATAATTTTGGCACTAACAATAAGCAAGGAGGTAGAGAATCATAGCACCGATGATAGGCAAGAAGGTAGAGAATGGCAACACTGACAACAAATAAGAAGGTGAAGAATCATAATACCAATGGTAGGTAATATGGCAGAGAATTATAGTGTTGACAGTAACCAGGGATGTGGAGAATTGTAGCATTAGTGGTAGGTAGGGAGGCAAAGAATCATAGCACTAATGATAGAAGAGAAGGTATAGAATCATGTTGATGATAGTATTTGTAGTCACTATGGATAGCCAAAAATCCTAATGGATTTTTTGGTAGTAGCAGTGGTGATGGTTGTGATAGCAAGAACAATAATGGCAGTAGTGATGGTGGTGTAGGTGGTGATGAAAATAGATTATGTAGCATTGATAAATGTGATGAAAAATATGAAGAAAGAAAGAAGAAATATCACCATAGGTGAAAATGGTGCACACTTGATGGTGGAAAAACAAAATAGATAAAGTGGTGATAGGTGGAAGCATAAGAGATAGGTAGTAAGAAAGTGAAGTTATGTAGTGCTAGGTGTAGAGGAGGTGACAGGTGCAAAAATGAGGGTTATGGTTGTATCTGAGCCATGAATAACAAATCTTGGATGGTGGGTGGCAGGTAGTGATGAGACCTAAAGGAGTAGCAATGAGGAAAATGGTAGGTGTTGTGGAGGAAAGATGTGGGCAATGCAATAGTAGTGGAGAGGACCATGATAGCAATGACATGGTGAGCAACAAGTAGCATGGTCAAGTGAGTAGCACAATAATGCAGAATAACAACATTGGAAGGGCAAGGATTATAGGAGTAGTGCATCATGGTTTTGAAGTAGCACAACATCATAGGTAGTTGATGGTGGGAGGGGGAAGACTTGAGTGGCCTACTATGAGACTCACATAGTCCTATGTTGGGTAGGCATGGTCCTCTACAAGGGCAATGTGGTGCATTGATAAACTGATGTGACCCTCTACGGTCCTCATCAAGGCTATAGCAAACTACCACTATAGGGCCAACACATAGTCCTTTGTGGCACTACCTTGGCCCATTATTGATGTGTATGGCCCATTGAGAGGCCAATGTAGCCCTTTGTGTTGAACTTTTGGTATATCAAAAACTTCGAGAATGTAGAAAGTGGAAAATGTGTTTGTATTGCCTTGCAGGTCTAAGGATAGACCAAGGGCATGATGACATCGAGGAAATAGAATAATCATGAGCTTTAGTGTATTAAGATATTAGATTGGGGAAAAGAACAAATTCTAAGTCAAAACCAGAGCTATGTTAAGATGACAAGATCTAAGACTTCACAATAAGAGCTAAACAAGAATGAAAGCTACATTGGAATGGTAAGATGAGAGCATGGATGAAAACAAAGTCTACAAGTCAAATAAAGATGCTCTAATAATTGTGAAGAAGGTAAATTGATAGGAGAAAGCTTCATAAGTTAAAGTTCAAAGGATAATACATCTTGAAAAAATAGCAGATATCTATGCTTAATAGCAGATGTCCCACTGTAGATGTCCCATCTACTAAATAGACATCTCATCTAAATTGAGGTCAATCTTAGTTAGACATTTCAACTTTGAAGTAGACATCTACACTAGTCATTTGGTAGTCATTGCATGAATTTTGAGGAGTTTTTGGAAACTCCAAAACTATAAGATGATGTCAAAATCTTGGGAATTGTGTAAGCACTATTCACACATAAGCTCCTCATTGTTTATTCTATGTAATTCTATTCTTTCTCCTCATTGTAACATCATTTGCTTGATTGTCATTTGTACTAAGCTTCAAGAATAAGGACTTGTAAACTTAGTTACATTCTTTTCTTATTCTTTTCTCTCTTTCTTGTAGCTCTATGGCATTGTTGTGCTTCTTACAAGAAGGCATTTATATTGAGCTTGTCAAGATCTTGCGAGATTGAGTGGTTTTACAACATCAAAACACTTTGAAGCTGAGCTTAATTTCATAAAGGTTGTGAGATCCTTGAAACCACATTTTGAGCTTGTTGGGACCTTGCAAGATTGAGTGGTTTTGTAACGATGAAACACTCCAAAGTAGATCTTAGAGCTTGTAAAAGGTATGGCGCCTTTCAAACCATATTTTTTTAAGAAACAAATTCAAGAGGTATGCATGGATTCTACCCTTTGAGTGTGAATGTACCCAAGTTGGGGAACCATGTAAAATTTGGTATGTTTGAGTGGCTAGTGCAATTTTAATTGGGGAACTTCTTCAACCACCCTTCTAAGTTCTTGATCCTCAAGTGGTATCAAAACCCAATACTTCCAATTTTGAGTTTATCAACTCATGAGTAAAAGATGAAAGAAGGATCATATATCACGTCACCAATGTTCAATGGGATTACCTTTACATGCTAGAAGACTTAAATGTAAGAGTTCTTTAAATACATAAGATTCTTATTTTGGTCATTCATCTTGGATGGATGCACTCATCTCATCAATAACATTTTGGGTAGCAAAGGTAAGAGTAGAGGTAAGTAATATAAACTTTCAAATTTTTATACCTTTTCTATGGAATTATAGATAGGTGGTATAAGAGGCCATATGACCTCTAAGTGTCCCAATGCTTATATGTTACAAGGAAAAGTGTATAGTGAAGAAATGTGAAGAAGTAACATATATTAAAGTTGGGATGATGAAGAGGAAATAACTCACGAAGATAAGAAGGTAAAAAATATCTACACCAACTAGGATAATGGAGAACAAAGTAAGGAAGAGGTAGATAATAGTACAAAGAACTCACATCTTATTTGTATGGCTCTCATAGATGATGACAATTTCACAATCAAAGATGATGACCAAGTAAGTGAAATTGATGAGGAAAGATATGAGCTTTTGTGCAATAAACTATTGTCATTTCAAAATATTTTTATAAAGCTAAAGAAGGTTGTGAAAGAAAAAGATCAAGATTTATCTCTACTTAATGAAAAATATTTAGACTTATTACAAGAAAACTTAGACCTAAGGGTTGAGAAAAAAACGCTAACCTTGTCTTGTGAGCAAATGGAAAAAGAACTTATAGATACCAAATTAGTGAATGAAAGGCTTGTCAAAGGAAAGAATCCCTCAACATCATTCTAGGACAAGGAAGAAGTTCACATGATAAAAGTGGGCTAGAATGTTATTCAGAAGAAGCATCTACACAAACTTCATTCCACCAAAGATTAAAGTGTTGATAGGTACTACATTTCAACTAAGAACAACTCCAAAGTTTGATCATTTTAACAACAATAAAAGGTTACATGTTATTAATGTAATATATTTAGGCATAAACAATGGGATTGAAATTTAAAATATTATTACATGAACACTTGGTCATATCATAAGACTCCTTGGTCTTATTCAAATGCACTTAGAAAGGAAATCTTGCAGGGCAAAAAGGAATGAAGGAGAAACCAGAAGGGTAAAGAGAACAAAATGGTGTGGAAGATCAAGCAAAAAGAATGAAGGAAAAGAACTCTCAATAATTTTTTGAAAGGAAGTAAGACATTAGAAATAAATGAAATTGGTATGAAATGAGTAACTTCAAAAGAAGAACCTTGGTTTCGATCTTCTTAAACATCTATGATGTCCATTAGTAAGCAAGGAAAGTAATAGTAGGTATAGTTATAATCATTATTTGTTTACTTGATTAGATTAGACTAGATTATCTCAATTTTATGATTGAATGGAAGCTATTAAAAATATTTGGAAATCCAAAGAAATTTCCACTTGATCTTGTAGATTGTTGAACTATAACATGCTATGATGACCTATTTGTGCTACTTTTAAAGTTTTTATTGATAAATCATGTTTTGGATTCTTAACTAGAATGTGTTGATTTCAAGTGGCTTAAATTCCTTAACTATAATTCATGGACCAAAAGCTTTTTATTGAACATTCATTGCTATTTAAACATATATGTCTTATGTTCTATACTCTTAATTAAGCTATGATATGGCATTGTTGCTTTCTTGTAAAGTCATAAAGTGTAATTATTTTTAAAATATTTTTTTATGTATGGTAATTGAAGCATTTTAATTAGCACCTTTAATGTAATTCATGTATCTTCTGAGAAAAGAGACATTTCAAAAGAAATTTCTTGAGCATATGAATTATTTACTATCTTTATCATAAGGTAGTACTAATGGGAGGCCTTGCTTTCAAAAGTTTTGATCTTGATATGGCACTTCAGATTTATGGAGACATCACCAATCCATTGTGTAATTCTCAATGTATTTGTGTTTTCTTATGTTGATTTTTTATGATGATCTCAAGGTGTTTTTCCATTTTTGGATGTGTTTTAGACTTATTTTAATGAGTCTAGGAGGCTTTGGCGACTATGGGAACTAGTTTGGAGGTCTCCAAAGGCTCCTAACCTCAAAACAAGCATCTTTATTTGTGGCCCTATCAAGTAAGATGTCTACTCTAACAATTAGACATCTTAGTTGCATTTAAGATGTCTCATTTTGATATCAAATGTCTATCTCAAGAGGTATATTGGCAAAGTAACCCATGAATTGATGTTCAAGTAATGGATGCATTGCAAAAGTTGAAGACTATAGTTGCTACTATGATTTTTGGATTTTCAATTTCTAATCACATTGTTATTTCTTTGTAAAAGGGATTTCTTGCTAATTATCTAGGAGAAGTTTTTTTGATGACATAACAAATGGGAGATCTTAGTCTCCACATTTGATCTTAGTGTTGTAATGCAAGTCCAGTAGTTTGATGATAAAAGAACAAGCTAATCCTAAAAGGCCTAAGGGGAGAATACCACTCTTCCTACAACTAAAGCATTAAGATGAGAAGGATATTTGCACATATGTAGGGGAAGCCTATACCTTATCAACAACCTATATCTTTTAAACCCCAAGCATTAGGGGAGTCTTTAAGGACTCTCAACAAACGGTACTTAGGTTACAACATCTTCTACTCCAACATCCACAATAGAAAATGAGCAAGAGGTATATTAATATTAAGCTTGAGACATGTTACTTGATTTTTAGGGATCAAACATTGGACTTTGGCATTTGGTTTTAGATACTCTTGGACATAATTTGAAAGGCTTGGCTTAGTTGTATTTGCATTGGTTGGGAACAAATAAGGGGAAGTTCTTAACGAAATTTAATTTTTTCATCATCAGCCCTATGAGATCAATGCTAAAAGATGTGTACTCTTTAAAAAATTTTCTTCCTTTCCTAAATGTTTTTATCTCTATGGGATTGTCATATGATGTTATGAAAGTTTATCTTATGGAACCTTTTTAAAGATGTTTGGATAGGAACTTTCATGATCCCCTCATGGATGCTTTTCAAAAAGGGGGAGAGTTTTGTGATATTGGTCATGCACACTATATGATATTACTCTTTTTATGATATATCTTTGGAGACAATTTTGTAATATGTTCAATGCATTAATGAAGATAGATTGTATTTTGCCACACACACACACACACACACACACACACACAAATGTTTGCACTTTTATTGTTTATCATATAATGTTATGGCATTATATTGATCCAGTTTCTTAAGTTTTGGACATCACCAAAAATGGAAATATTGTTGACCTTTTGTTACGTAAAAAATATTATGAGAATGTAGAAAGTGAAAAATGTGTTTGTATTGCCTAGTAGGTCTAAGGGTAAACTAAGGGCATGATGAGATCAAGAAAATAACGTAATCAGAAGCTTTAATGTATCTCATTAGACCTAACAAAGAGAAAATTCTAAGTTACATAGGAGTTATGTTGAGATGATAAGAAGATCCATGACTTCAAAATGAGAGCTACATTAGTATGGCAAGATAAGAGCATAGATGAAAACAAAGTCTACAAGTCAAATGAATATGAACCAAGGATTTTCAAGAAGGCAAACTAATAGGAGAAGGCTTTAGAAGTCAAAGTTCAAAAGTGGAGGAGATGTCTTGGAAAAAAAATAATCATTTATGTTCAACAGTAGACATCCCATTTGCTAGATAGATGTCTATTAGTTAGACGTTCAAACATCGAAGTAGACATATACACTAGTTGTTTGGTAGCTATTGCATGAACTCCAAGGAGTTTTTGAAAACTCTAAGGTTGTAAGATGATGTCAAAATATTGGAAATTATGCAAGAACTATTCACACATAAGCTCCTTATTGTCTATTCTATGCAATTATATTCTTACTCTTCATTGTAACATGATTTGCTTGATTGTAATTTGTACTGAGCCTCAAGTATAAGGACTTGTAAATTTAGTTACATTATTTTCTTGTTCTTTTCTCTCTTTCTTATGGCCCTGTAGGGTTGATGTACTTCTTGTGAGAAGGCATCCATATTAAGCTTGTCAAAATCCTACGGGATTGAATGGTTTTGCAATGTTAAAATACTCTGGAGTGGAGCTCAATTTTGTAAAGGTTGTGGGATCCTTGAAATCACATTCTAAGGTTGTTGGGACCTTGTGGGATTGAGTGGTTTTGCAGTGATGAAACACCCCAAAGTGGAGCTTAGAGCTTGTATAGGATGTGGTGCCCTTCAAACCACGTTTTTTAAGAAACAGAGTCTAGAGGTGTGCATAGATTCTACCCTCTAAGTGTGGATGTACCCAAGTTGGAAACAATGTAAAATTTGGTGTGTTCATGTGAATGGTGCAATTTTAATTGGGGAACTTATTCAACCCCTCTTTTAAGTTCTTGATCCTCACTCTATTAGGCTGACATGGCTTGTTGTAAGGCTTACATAGTCCCCCATGAGAGGATATGCAACCCCTTTGTAATTTTATTATTATTTTTACTATTATTATTATTATTAATTAATTAAGTGATTAACATTTAATTAAATATATGCTACACATATTTAATTTGAAGGTTATGAGTTTGAAATTGAACCCTAATTTTAAGTTTTAAAATTAAAAATTAAATTAAAATTTTAAGGTTAAATTTTAATGATGACATGGATACCAAGAAATAATGTCTCCAAAACTCTAAGTCCAATTGGAACAAAATTTGTACCATTGGAAATGTCTTGATGAATACTATGCACCGAACATGGTTTTAGGGTATAAAAACTTAGCTAAGTTTTCATGATTTGAAAGGAATAAAATAGCTAATTAACATTCCTAGGTTGCTATATCGGTGATATGAGGACTCTTGATAGCTTGGATTTGATTATAAATGGTATGTTTATCCTTGGGTGTAATAATATTATTTTTACCCTGTAATTTGCATGTATGATGTCTATCCTCTTGCAACAAGCTTACGTCCTATGTACTAAGAAGAAGTAAGACATATCATGATAGTAACCATTATTGGTTGGGTAAGAATGAACCAATATTATGACTAGATTGAATCCATCAATTTTCCATTGTATAGGTCTTAAGTAGAGAATGAGTAATGTCAAGTTACAAGTATTGGGTGCTTAGGGGCAATAAGTCTCTACTTAGGCCATATTTATTAGCGTTCTAGGATAACTTAGTGATGATCTTAATGAATTAACATTATAATAATATTACAAGATGGTTAAGAGTTGCCTGGACTAGTGTATCCTTATCTTATTGACGTTCCATGTACTTGATGTACATTGTTGAAGCATAATTAGATATCTTGGTTGAAGGATCATCTTGGATATACGACACATCTCATTTTGGTCCATGACTTTTCCTGGGTCATGTCTCAAGTGAATTATCTCAATGCTTTATCGATGTCAAGAGTCTCTTGCAAAGTTATTTAGACAAATTTTTATTTTGGGTAAACTATAGAGACTGAATAATTTTGAAGCTTTTGATCTTATTTTACTTGATGATTTATATGAATTATGACATGAATGAAAGAATTGATAGATATCTAGAAGCATAGAAACCAAGAAATCTTAGTTAAGGGCTAAATTGGATAATCAATATTCATATAATTTGAGTTTCAAGAAAAATTGAGCTTGCAAGAAAGACATCTTGAAAATCAAAATATGTCTTGGAGGAGATGTCTAGGAGAAGACATATTGAAAGCTTGGGAAATATCTTGGAAACCTAGATGATGTCTTAGTCTATAGTAAGACATTTCAAGGAACATGTCTCTAGGTTGAAGGAGATATCTTAATCAAGACATCTTGTAATGAGGCAAGATGCCTTGTGCTCAAGTAAGGCATCTTAACAAGGATATAGGATTTTGGGAGAGATGTCTAGAAAAGGTTTGGGATGTCTTGTTCAACTAGGATACATAGGAAAATAGTTGAAGAATACTCTAAAATGATGAGAATATGTGAGAAACAATGGGTAAGGGCTTAATGAGTCCAAAACGTGAAATGACAAAAGAAGTAAAAAAATCCAAAAACTAATATAAGAAGAGAGAATCAAATTCTATATAATCATAGGGTTAGGAAAAACTTTATGTAAGGAAGACTATTAAAATATGTCAGGATTGCAAAATACCAAGGGAAAGAAGAATTTAATCCAAACCATCATGCAAATTGAGTCTATCACAAAAATGTGTCAAGATCAAAGGAAATATGGATATGGTAAGCTAACTCAATGGAATAACCAAAATTTCCGAGACTCCAATTTAAACATCATGAAAATCAACCACATCTCCTAAAAATTCAGAAACATAGCTCCATACAAATTCACCAAAATTGATCATTCAATCACAACCAACCAAGTGTACAAATGGCTAGACCCAATCCCATTAATATTATTTAAGATATTCTTGTAGTTCCCATGTACAAAATTGGTTGATGAACAATAGGATGTACATACCTAAAAATTCCACCAAATCGCATTCCATCCACATGAATAAAATTCCATAAATAATATCATTCATTCCATAAATAATATCATAATCATAAGGAAAAAATAATCAACATCTAGCCTACATATGTGCATAGATCCTATAAATGTAAATAGGGAAAAGGCCAAAATAACTCACCTCTTAATCCAAACAATGAAAAATAGCAAAAAAAGAGAAGTAAACTAAAATTATTTAAGTAATCTGGACAACCAATCTAAAATCTAGTAGTACTTCCAAGCTCCAATTTCACAATACCTCTCCCAACCCATCAAAGTGCGTGGAAAAAATGAACCATGATAGTTTTAATGGAGATTGACTAAAAATCATGGAACAAGAAAATATTTTTTCCCAAAAATTCCACAAAGATAAAAGAATACTAGTAAAAATATTTTCCATCCCAAATGTAACTCTCTCTTCCATTCATGTAACTCCCTTATATACCAAAATCATTAAAGAGAAAATGCCATGAAATATTACAATGCTAAAATATATTCCAAAACCTCTTAGCAAAGAAATAAGAAAAAGCTCAATATAATTAAATATCTAAAACACACATGTGGATATAATGAATCATCAATCACTTATCTATTTTCTTATACCATGCACTCTTAGAAAAAATTGTTAATATTAATTAAAAAAACCATTAATTATAGGTCATGGCATGCTCCCAAAAAAATCTCATGAGATCTTATTACACTCAACAATAGGATTAGTGCATACCTACTATATGATAATAAAAGATAATATATGTATGATTAAATATTAAAGATTATATAACATTAACAAAGAATCTAAAAAACCAAAAACTCATCATTATCATCATTAACATAATGCATAAAATATACCAAACCAGAAAAACATATATAAACACACAAGTGCAAGAACAAAATTTTCCACAATACATACCAAGAATGTCCAAAAATACAGGTTGTTATACTTGCCAAGGCTAAACATACTCATGGATGCTTCATGTAATCCCCACTAAGGGTTGGAGAATTTTAGCATTAATATTTTTCTAATTGATTATTAGTATTATTCTTTTTTTATTGTAATGTTAAGTGACCATGAGTCTCTTTTTCTTTGGAATGTACATAGAAAGCCTCCATCAATTATTCTTTTCATATTTGAAACTCTATGAGCTAGTAAGCTCTTGATATTTCATCAATAGCATTGTAATATGGAGTAGTTATTAGAAGATGTTTTCATGAGTATTGATGACAATGAATGATTAGGTAGCAATGAAATATTATCCCCAAGGTCTTTCCATTGTACCTATTCATTTGTGTGAAATATGAAAGTGAAATCTAGATGATAGCAATCTACATGGGGGTAGAATATATTTACTTACTTTATTACATCATCCTTGTTCTTTGTAGTTTTATCACATACTCTTGTTGAATCATTAGCAAGTACAAATTTCTCCTACAAGTAGAATAAATCTTATGATTTATGAGTATGGCTCAAATAAAATAGTATTCTTATTAAAAATTGATTCATTTTGGGTTCTAACACTTATCTTTGAATAATCATAACTATCTAAAACACTAGCACCGTTCCTAGAAATGATGTCAATGATGAGCAGTGGAGTAATCCTATGCCCAATCATATGAATTACAAGCGTTCACACATAATTTGATTGAATTCTATAAATGAAGACTAGTTAGATGTCTTAAATACTCAAGCACTAAGATGTTGATCATTGTCTTACAATAACACTTGTGTGGGCTCAAGTTGTATGACTAAGTGTAACTATGTAACTAAGGCATATGATTGGATTTTATTATTGTTAAAAATTATTAAAAATATAAAAATATAAAATAATTAATCAAATTAATCTCAGTACACAAAATAAATCTTATCTAGTCTAAGTGTAGAGTATTTATTTCCAACTTACTATACCCATCTTGAACATGTGCCAACACTATTATGTTATCAAGTATTTTACTACTAGACATATCAAGGGATCCACTATAAGGATTACTAAGCATTAGTATATTTATGCTTGAAGTTAGTCATACTCATATGAATTACTTATCTGTAATAAAGGAAAATAATTAACTACATGCATTGAAAATAAAGAAATGCTTCAAGTAAATTATAATAAAAGAGATTAAACATTATGTGAAATGCTACAATGAATAGAAAAAATCTTAATTTTATTATCATCAAGCACTCAAATGAAACTTTGTATAATCTATTAAATCTATGCTGTGAGTACTTGATGGAAAAAATTCTAACTTCTACAGAATCAAACTAATAGATTTTCACTAAGGGAATGACCGTGGCATTTGTCATTGATGATAATAGTCTTGAGGTTGTAGAGACATTCCAGTTAGATAGTATGCTTACTAGTGGTGTTATAATCAAAAGAAATAGTTTCAATAAAACAGTTAGTAGATCATATCTGAAAATACACTAGAGAAGCTCTAGAGAAATTATTATAATGCTGTATATCTAAATAAAACATTAAAAGAAAAAAATATCATGCTATAGTAGATTAAATGGATGCTGTAAATCACTAAAAAACCACTATAAACTACAAGAAATGTTTGTTGTAAAAGTAGAATGAATATAGCAAAAGAAAATAGCACAATAACATAGAGATTTACATGGTTCAGGCCTTTTTTACCTTACCTTCACAATAATGCTGACCTACCTTCTATTCTACTCAAATCTTAAGGACACAAGGTGTCCTTATAGCTTTCCTCAGCACCCAATCTATTGCTCAAATAGATCTTAGATCTCAAACTCTTGTCTACAAGGTAAAACCTTAATACAATGCTTCCACATCAAAAATACACAGTTAAAGGCTACCCCAAGCCTTCTATTTATAAGGAAACATTAGGACCAAATCCCAATCCTAACACATGTCGGATAAAAGACATCTCCACATAAACATCACTTTACAAACTGACTGCTTTATTTTTTTTCAAAATGCAACATCCTTTTTAAAAAACATAAAAGGAAATACAACAAATAATATTAATGTATTTTTCTTCATTTTTTCAACAAACTCCCCCTTGAAGACAAAGCTAACCAACCTTTAAGAGATGTGCACTTTTGATTAAGCTTCAGCTATCCCAAGCTTCTTCCTATAGAAAATGTGTTTTTTAGCTATCATTGGTTTTGTTAAAGCATTAGCAACATTAAGCTTTGTATGGACTGTCTAAACATGCACCAAGTCATCCTCTATGATTTGTCTTATGAAGTGGAACTAGATATATATATGTTTCATCTTGGCATAAAGGACAAAATTATTTGCAAGATGGATTACATTCAAATTGTCACAAAACATAGGATATCTTTGTTGTTTTAATCCAAGAGATTGCAAGAATCTATTCATCCATAACATCTCCTTGCATGCTTCTATGAGAGCTACATATTCTGATTCGGTTGTAGATAAAGTTACTAGTGGTTGTAGATGTGACAACTAGCTCACTATTGCACCACCAAAAATAAATGTGTACCCTGTAGTGGAACGTCTTGTATCATGATCAACAGCAAATTTTGCATCTACAAAACCTTCAATATGAAAATTAGCATCTCCAAAACACAAGAAATGTGTTTTTGTGCCCTTTAAATATTTTCGAATCCATTTAACAGCTACCTAATGATTCCACCCATAGTTGGTCATAAATCTACTAACTACTCCAATGACATAAGTAATATTAGGACATGTACAAGCCATAGCATACATTAATGACCCAAAAATAGAAGTATATGGGACATTTTTCACCTTTTCAAATTCCTATTTTGACTTTGGACAATCCTCTTTTAATAAATTAAATTATGCTGAAAGAGGTGTACTTACAGGTTTTGCATCCTCCATGTTGAAACATTTTAGAACCTTTCCATTGTAATCTTCTTGACTTAGCCATAACTTCTTCCTTTTTCTAGCCATGTAAATATTCATTCCAAGAATTTTTTTTGCTTGTCCCAAATCCTTTTCATAGCAAATTCTTTGCCCATTTCTAGTTTTAGATGTTTTATTTTGCCATGTCATTTCCAACAATAAACATATCATCAACATACAACAACAACACTGTAAACTTACCTAAAACATCTCCATAAAAATACACACAATGGTCCAAATTTTTTATTTGATAATTTAGCTTCTTCATGAAGGTATCAAACCTTTTATACCACTACCTAGGGGCTTGTTTCAGACCATATAAGCTCTTTTTTTAGTTTGGAAACTAGACCTGAACCTTGTTGTTTTTCATACCCTTCTAGTTATTCCATGTATATTTCCTTCTCCAAATCTCCATGGAGGAATGCTATTTTTATGTCAAGATCTTCCAATTCTAAGTCCATGCAGGCCACCAAAGATAGCACTAAACGTATAGAAGAGTGTTTTACCACTAGAGAAAAACTTTCTTGAAAGTCTATGCCTAGTTTTTGTGCATAGCCTTTCACCACCAACCTAGCCTTGAAATGTTTTGCCTCATTGGTCTTTGTTTTAATTTTGTATAGCCACCTATAATCCAAGGGTTTTCTCCCTTTTGGCAACTAAACTAGCTTCCATGTTTTGTTCTACTAGAGTGATTCCCATTCATCATTCATAGTTGCCTTCCACTTTTTAGCATTAGTACATTTCATGGCTTCCTCCATTGTTTCTGGTTCATCATTATCACTGTAAAGTACATAATTTAGCAAGAAAGAGTACCTGTCAGGGGGCCTAGTAGCTCTTGTTGACCTTCTAACCCAATGAAACACATCTATAGCTTGTTGTTTATCATCTTCTTCCTCATTTTGTTGTTGTTCATTTTCTCCTTATTGTCCTAAGTTCTTAGCTTGTTGCCATGTAATTTTAGCATGTTGTCCAATGTTTCCAGGTATGGAAAATCCATGAATTTCATCATTTTTAACTTCTTTAGTCATCTTAAAAGGAGTTCTCATGTTGTCTGAGCCATTGAATTCTTGTCTTTTTTTTTGCATCTCACCAAACATCACATTTTCTCTAAATTTAATATCTCTTGATCTCACTAGATGTTTCAATTCAGGATCCCAAAGTCTGAATCCTAAATCATCTTCTCCATATTCAACAAATATGCAACATTTAGCCTTGTTCTATAGCTTAGTTTTGTTCTCCTTTAGAATATGCATAAATGTTTTGCACCCAAAAATTCTTAAATGAATATATGAAATGTCTTTACTTCTCTAAATAACTTCTAGAACAACATTATCAATTAAAGAATGTGGAGACCTGTTCACCAAATATGTTGCAATCTTAACTACCTCTCCCCAAAACACCATAGGTAGGCCAACACCTAAAACCATTGTTCTAGCATGATCTAATAATGTTTTATTACATCTTTTAGCATCTCCATTTTCCTATGGTGTACTAGGAGGGGTATGAATATGCCTAATTCCTTTGCTATTACAGAAATCAGAAAATACTTTGGAAGTGTACTCCCCACCATTATCAGTTAGCAAACATTTTATTTTTAGGCCTATTTCATTTTCTACTCTTACAAAAAATGTTTTAAAAACCAAAAACACTTTATCTTTTTATTTTAGCATATAAAACCAAACCTTTCTTGTACAATCATATATAAAAGTAAGAAAATAAATAGATCCACTAAGAGAAATGGGAGTCATAGGACCACAAACATTAGAATAGACCAATTCTAACTTATTTTTATTTTTGCAATCCAGATCTTTATGGAAGTTTACTCTCTTAGATTTTCCAACTAAAAATTCTTTGCAATCAATTTGGGCATAAGAAAATATAGGAATGAGAGAGATTTTGAAGTACCTTTAAGCCTGACCAACCAATGTGTCCAAGATGTCTATGCCACACTTCAGAACTTTTTGCATTAAAAACTACTGCAACAGAGTTGCATGAATCTACCATCAACATATATAAGTTGCCCTCCTTTCCTTTCAAAATGGTCATGATTCCCTTGTAAATCATCCAATGTCCACATCCACTATTGAAATTTAAACCTAGCTGTGGAACTAAAATCAGCTTCTTGGTGACTTTAGGAACATGTCTAACATTATCTATTGTCACCTTTGGCATCCCTACTTGTTGTAGACTTATACTTCCAATTACAAGGACTTTTAAAGCTTTTCCATTGGTAGCATATACAAAACCTGATTTAACTTCATGATAATATGTAAAACAAGACTTTTTTGGACAAATGTGAAAGAAGGCATCTGAGTCAATTAACTAGATGTCATTGATATGTATATCTACCACCATTGTACATGGTTCTTGAGCCAAGAAACTAACATTTTTGTTAGTTGCATTTACCTTTGATGTTCCTTTTTTTGACTTCTCCTTTTCTTTATCTTTTTGTGCTTTCCATGTGAAGTAGTCCTTCTTCAAATGCTCTTTCTTCTTACAAAACCATCACTCTTGAGTTTATATTTTGCCACATGATACACCTCTGTTCTTGCTTCTCCCCTTACTTGGGAAATGTTTTCTACTTCTCCCTCTTTCTTTTGCTATATGAACATTTCTAGATCCAAAAAACTCATCTACTCTTCCTTTTGAATCCTGAAGGTTAGACATGACCTATTCAAATGTCATAGATGAAACACTCATATAAGTAGTAATAGATGTCACAATTGCAGACCAGGAATCAGGTAAGGAGTCTAATAGACCATAGGATTTAACTAAATTTGGGATAACAATTTTATATTTTTCCAAGTTATTCAAATTTCCCATCAACTCATCCAAATGATCTTGGAAAGACACATCATATCTCTTCTTGCATCTAAAAAATTTCTGATAAATATGAAAGGTATTCAAACATCATACTTTATCAAACCTATTCTTCAACGTTTGCCACAAATCATGTCGATCCATATCAGGTTTAATTGATGCCAAGATCCCATTGCTTAGGGTTGGATGAATGAAAGATAATGCCTTGGTCTTCATTTTTTTCCAATTAGCATTTGACATTCCCACTGGTTGAGAGGGTTCTAGGATCTCTTGGCACTCCTTTTGTGGTAAAATTTCCTTTATTAAAATGCTCCAGGCATTCTAGTTCCTTCCTATCAATCTTTCTGTTGTTTGTAGCCTCTCCATCTCTTTAGATCTACCTATGATACTAGTTGTCATGAGTGGAAGTGATAATTTCAATAAAATAATCAATAGATCAGATCTAAAAATACACTAGAGAAGCTCTAGAGAAATTATTAGAATGTTGTAGACTTGAATAAAATGTTAAAGCTAGAAAATATCACACTGTAGTAGATCAAATATATGTTGTAAATCACTAAAAAACCATTGTAAACTCGAAAAAATGTTTGTTGTAAAAGTAAAATGAAAATAGCAAAAGAAAATAGCACAAGAACATAGAGATTTACATGGTTGAGGCCCTTTTTATTCTACCTCCACAACAATGCTAATCTACCTTCTATTTTGCTCAAATATTAAGGACACAAGCTATCCTTATAGCTTTTCCAAGCATCCAATCTATTACTCTAATAGATCTTAGATCTTAGACTTTTGTCTCTAAGGTAAAAGCTCAATATGATGCTTCCACATCAAAAATACAAACTTAAAGGCTTAGCCAAGCCTTCTATTTCTAAGGAAACATTAGGACCAAATCCCAATCCTAACACATGTGGGATTAAAGACATCCTCACATAAACATCACTTTACAAACTTAGCCCTTTATTCTTTTTCTTCATATCATTATTTAAAATGCAACATCCTTTTTAAAAAAACATAAAAGGAAATACAACAAAAAAATATTAATGTATTTATCTTCATTTTTCCAATAGGTGGAACTACAGTTGATAATTACTTTGTGGATAATGTAATCTCCTAGGTGGTTGCTTCCTAGCAAACTTTGGATTCAAGGCGTAAACCATAGATTTTCTCAAGTGTGATAGTACTAGGCAACATTCCATGGAATGTTCATATTAGTATATGTTACACCATTCATCTCCTATACTAGAATCTATAACCTCATTAACTATCATAGCCTTAAATTTCTATTGATGGTAGTATTTTGTTATATTATTTCTTCTTCTACTATCATTGTTATTGTTTCCCTACTCTATTTTCTCCTCCATGATTTTAAGAGCTGTTTGGAACCTCTCATCTAAAGAGTTTCATAGCTTACCCACCTTATCTAATATCTTTGTGAAAAATTTTTAAATTAGTAAAATTTTTCTTTGCATAACCTTCTTTAGTGATGTTTCCTCCTTAGGATCATAGACACATACCTTCCTTTTTCAAATGGAGGAATCTTTATTATCCTCCTCTACACTTTCTCATTTTTTAGTTCCCCTTCATTTTCGACCACTTGATCAATTAGCCATTTTATCTTATAAGATCTCATTTTTTATAATCTCCCTTAGGCATAGATTCCAAGAGTCTCTAATTTTTTTCTTGAGACCATTTATTACATGGCACAGCTACTCCCTTTAAGAGAAACCATTACCTAGGCATCATTGTAAAAAAGAATAGTACCTTCCCAAGGCTACATCGAGGGATTCTTGATTGCCTCGTTTCCACCCTTGAATTTTTTTTCTCAAGTTGGAAACCTTGGAGTATGTTTGATATTTGTTGTTGCATAGCTTCAATATTGCACTCTATCTATGGATAGATTCTAACTCCAAAGACTGGAACCAACTTTTAGCTTCTTTAATGAGTGTCTTAGGGAATGATTTGAGCTTCTACTAGTTATTCTTAATGTTTGGAAAGGAACAAGCACCATGGAAGGCATGCAAGTGGTGTTGCAAATTAACATTATAACCTTCCTTAAACTTACTAATATTGTTCATATCAAGTCATGTAATCTCACTATCTCTTTGATGCCTAGTGGAAATATGAACTATCTATAACATGTTTATCATGCTTCTAGTAGCAAGTAGTGGTTCATCATAGTTATCATATTCATGAAGACCCCTATCATAACCATGTCTTCTATGATGTGGCCTACTATGCCTTCTTTCCTAATGATGTTCCTTTTCATCTTGTTACTTTATATGTTTTGTTCTCTCATCTTTATGATGGGATGTTATATCATCTCCACCTTGATCTCAATCATTCCTCTTTTAATATTAGTTACGTTTTCCCTTTTTAGAGCTTGACAATGAAGAGGATGGTGAGGATAGAGAGCAAGGGGAGTTATGTTAGCTTTCCCTTCTTCTTTATTCCCTTAATGATTTTTTTTATGAATGGTTGGAGGATCTTAGCCTTGAGATTCCCAGGGTTCTGGGACTAGTTCTCCCATTATCTTACTTACTTACTAAGGTTGAATGTACCCATTGATGAATTTTGTTATCTTACTAAAGAAAGAAGAACCTTAGCACTATGATCACCCTAATGAAAGTTGAGTGTCCTCCATCTTTGACTATGAGATCAAGACCTTCTTATCCTTGGAGGCTTCATGATGAGCCTCCATGAGTTTATATTTTCTAACTTGGGCATATATTCATTCATAGTCTTTGGACAGGTGTTCCTTGGTATTCTAGGACTACTAGTTCAAGCCCTAGCTTCATTAGTGCTATCATCAATATTGAAGGAATAACATAACTGAGAGGTAATACAACATTGTCCTCCAATTCTTTCTAGTGTAGTTTCTCATCCTAGTAAAGGATGAAAGTAAAATATGAATAATAGAGATCTAGATGGGCATAGAAAAGCTTTAGTTAAGGTACCTCATCAACATCTTTCTTGTTCTTATCATGTTATTTGTTAAAATCATTAGTAGGTGGACAATTAGCCCTATGAGAAGAAGATATTTTTTATTTTTTATTTTTATAATATGTCTTAAATAAAATATTATTATTTTACTAAAGGATGATGCATTATATTCCTATAATGACATTCTATAATTTCACTATTTAAAACACTTAGTGCACATAGCTAAAAAATAGTCCTTGATAATGGAACTAATGATGAGTAGTAAGAATTCATTATGCCTAATCATATGAATCACAAGCATGTACATGCAATCCAATCAAGTTTTGTGGATCACTTTTACATAAGTATCTTTTTTCATAGATAGTTAAATATGAGATTACTAGTTGTTTTCTTCCCAATGACTACTTGTGTTAATTTCATTTGTATGACTATGTATGATTAAGGTGTAAGATATTTGTATTTATAATTTTATTATTTTTTAATGTTTAAAAGAATTAAGAAAATAATTAATTGAAATATTAAAATTTTAGTAATTAATGACTAGACTATTCTAAACATAGAGTATGCATTCTTACTTTCCATACACATCCTAAGCTTATACTAACACCACTTAGTTACCAAATGTTTATTGCTAGGCATATCAAGTATTCACTACTAGAATTACCAAATGTTAATATGTTATGCTTGAAGTGGTCATACTCATGTTACTACAAAATAAAATGTTATATTTTTATGTATAAAGAAGTAAAATACATGTAAAGTAAAATTCTTTTAAGTAAACTAAATTCTAGTCTAAGTATT
Source organism: Gnetum montanum (assembly GCA_015680685.1). Classification (NCBI taxonomy): domain Eukaryota; kingdom Viridiplantae; phylum Streptophyta; class Gnetopsida; order Gnetales; family Gnetaceae; genus Gnetum; species Gnetum montanum. The sequence goes on along the minus strand of MNCI01000579.1, from coordinate 382,747 downwards.
ACAATGGAGAGAAGAAATCTCGATTTTATTTCCATCATGCAATAGTGTCCAGGTACATCATAAATTTGAATAAAACTTCATATAATTAATTTAATTCATGTTCTAAGCACTTGATGGAAATCTCACTAAGGCTTATGAAAGAAAACTACAAGAGCTTCATGAGGAGAATAACCAAAGGTGCTATAATTGTAGCTAGTACGGGCATTTATATAGGCTTATGGAGGATCATCATTGATGCATATGCGCTAACGTATCCAAGTATGCATCGACAAGGTTGCATTGATGGGCATACATTGATGCATCTAACTTATTTAAATTTCATTAAAAAGATAATTACAAAGCATATAACTAAACTATGTCATACACGTAAGCTTAAAATAAAACAAATTCAAATTCAAATAACCTTCTACCAAAGTATTTACAAAGTACATAATTCAACTAAGTGTTTCTTATAAAATAGAAATATAAATATCCTATAGATATTTATAAGAAAGTTAAAATAATATGCAAATTGCATTTCCCCTCTATTTTCTTTGTCCCAACTAAGAAATACACTAAACGAGAAGGATTGTTAAATAAGGAAAGAAGTAGGTGATTAAGCACCCATCACTACAAAAAGAGAATTCAAGCATTATATGTCATAACAAGCTTCTTCAAATTGATAAGCGGTTTGTAGTTATACCAAATGTAAGCTACCGATAAATGTAATAATCATTGTAAATGTAGAAATGGTTACTACCCTTACTAATGTGGGAGATAGCTTTGAGTAGCACATTTTATAAAGTAGTAGAAGAAAGTTCAGAGACCTTAATTGAAAAACCACTAGTAGTATATAGGGAAATTTTTTTCATAATGTATACCAATAAGTAGAAGGTGAGCACTAACAAATGAGCATATTCATATTCATATCATATCCCATTGAGGACAATTGTAGTGCAATATAATTTATATTTCTTTATTTATTATATATCTCTTATTCTACTTTGCAAACCAATTTTTAAAAAGCACTTATATATTGATGAATCATTGTTTGGGTCCATTGACAAGGTTACTTTGACACATCCTTGTCAATACATAGAGAGATGCATCAATACATATGCATCAACAGAGTGTCTATGTCTTCCTATATAAATGCACACATCCACCGCATTTACAAAATCATTCATTTAGTAGCCTAACAAAGTTCTTGCAATTTACTTTTCCAATAGTTAGAATATTTTCTAAGTGCCTAGAGTAGGAGTTAAGAAGTGTACAGATCCTTATTCGTACACTAATGTACTTGGACACCTTGGTGTAACAACAATAAAGACAAGCTTTTTAATAAACCTTGTAGCATTTAGAATTAGCTTAATGTTTACTTTAATGCACTTTATTATTCATGAAATTTACTTCAATGTCTTTAGTTAATTAAATAATATTTATTAATACACATAAGTATGACCACCTCGAACATAATGTTCATGCTTGGTTATCCTAGTAGTGTTAGCACTTGGTAACCTAGAAATGTTATAATGCTTTCAAGATGTGTACAAAAAGTGGGATCAGATGCTTATGTTAGGAAATAGTTTAAGGAACTAGGTAGTTATTATATTAATTAGCACTTAATCAATTTATTTTATGCTTAGGATAAAATAGATAAAAAATATAAAATTATACAAATCATGTGCCTTGGTTACACTTAACCATATGCTTGCACTTATACAAGTAGAACTAAGAAGACAACCATTGTGTCCTTAGATTCACCATCATAGATAATGTGTACTTAGAGAGCTAACATCTATGGAGTTCAACCAGATTGCACATGAATGATTGTAATTTGTATGGTTGTGCATAGGGTATAGTTGTTGCTCATCATTGGCATCATTGGTAGTGACTTTAGTTAGATATGTGCACTACCTAGGAAGTTAGTGAAAATATTCAATGATGTTGTATTGAAACCTAAGGTTACATTATTAAAATAAATAATAATAACATAAGAACACTATTTTTCTTAAGTACTAACATGGCTTCTTCTCACAAGGAAAACTCTCCATCATTTGTAAGCAAATCCAATCAGCAATAATAAGAAGACCATAAGATGTGAGTGCCAAAATTGTTTAAAGTGGTCTACACTTATCTAAATGAGTAAAATTTTAACTTCACCTTCATCCTACATCAAGATGAGAAGCTATGGTGAAGGAACATGGAAGGCAACATCATGTTTCCTCCCAACCAATCTCTTCCTACAATGCTCTTAAACAATCTTATCAAGTTGAACATTGCTAGACTCAATTTTGAATATGAAGTACAAGATGATGTCTATTAGGATTATCATCCCACAGAGGCACATAAAAAGAAATATTGGTAGATGAAGGTTTGATATGAGGCCACAAAAGGAAAAAAAGGGACCTATTCACTTGTTCCTATAGATAGACAAATAACAGGAGAACTTGTTTTTGGGGAGCTCTTAGTACATTGATTCTCCTCCTCTCTTTGATGAGGATATCCTTAACTAGCAAATAGAATAAACTATAATCAATCCTAGTTTTAGGAACAATGGATCCCATGATTAGAGAGCCTCGAAAGAGGGTAGGCAAGGCAAGAGCAAGGATAAGCACCAAGGCCAGGACAAACATGATGAACATGGTAGGGATCATAGAAGAGGAAGTAGCATACACCACACAAGTGGGGCTTCCATTTCTCTTTGCCTTCTTCATCCTCATCATCTTCCTCCTCCAACTTTAATTGGAGCCACAAGGGTAATAAGGATCATGATGAAGTTGAACAATGAGATTAAAATGCTCATTAATTCTACTGTAATGACCAAGATCGTGGGCAATCAAGGGAGGACCAACACATAGAAAGAAGGGATAGCAAAAATTTTCATAGGCATCATGTCCATTAAAGGGGCCACTATGATCACTATGACTATGTCAAGCCCTTGCTTGTTACAAGGAACATGCTTAACATTGCAGAGGTAGTTAAAATACTAATAAGCCATATGAAAGATAGCCACATAAAATGGTTAGACATGAATAATATTCCTAAATTTGGAGGATATAATTTTGATCCACAAAATCATCTCCAAGCCTTTCATGATGCTTGTACCTTACAAAACATAGGAAATGAGTGTCAAAAGTTGAAGTTGTTTTCCAAGACACTCATCAAAGGAGCTAAAAGTTTGTACCAATTTTTGGAACCAAAATCCATTCAAAGGTGGAGTATGATGCTTGAATTATTCAATAAAAAGTATCAGACATACTCTCAAATGTCCAACTTGAGAAGGTAGATCCAAGGATGGAAACATGAAACTCATGAATCCTTGGATGTAGCCATGAGGAGGTACTACTCCTTGTTGCATTAATGCCTAAGCCATGGCTATTCTCAAAGGGATCAGTTACCCCACATCATAGATGGACTTTGAACTGAAATGAGGAGAACTCTTGGGGTCTATGCCTAAGGGAGGCTTTTGGAGCTAAGGTTCCATTAGATCCAAAGGCTAATTAAGTGAGTGGATAAGGAGGAAGATGAACTAAGAAATAGGGAAAGTACAAAAGAGTACAAGAAGGACCTCTCTCTACAAGAGGAACGTCTATTTCTATGACAATGAGGAGGGTGCACCACTTAATAAAGTGGTGCAATGAAAAACCTTATCGATCAAAAAATCTATCTCTGAAATATCAGCCAAAGTTGACAACATGTTGGACTTTGTGGAAGAAAAATTTCAAACTACTCTAAGAATTTCTTAGGAGAATAAAGATCAAGGAGGTAGTGAACATGAAAGAAGGAGAAAAAGAGAGTTGAACATTTCCATCATAAGAGTAAAGGAAAAGTTGCTATAGTAGAAAAGGTTGTGGATTCTAAAATAGATGATGAAGGGTGTGACATATATTAATATGAACATCCTAAGGGGTGTTACCCCATTATATCATACTTACAAGAATCTTGAGTGTATGCATTGAATCCTAGATTTGCCAAATGGTAAGCACCTAGGAGGTTGCCTTACTCCCAAGGAAACTATCAATAGTTCCACTAATAATTCTACTATCTGAGTGTAGCACCACCTTAATCTCATGAGCAGTATTAGTAGTGGCAACACTCACAGTTGTGCGGGATGCCACCGCCAAGGTAACAATACCCTTATTGCAAGCTAGATCTATACGAGTATTATGTTTAGCAAACAATTTCTCCACATGACTCTTTCAGTTATGCTTTCTTCCAACACCACTACTACCCTCTTGAGTATTATAGAGCACCATCTCCAAGAGGAGAGTGCCCATTTCCTTATTACCCTCCTCATCCTTCAACTCTTTCACCTCCGTCCTTAACTCCTTTACAACCTACTCCATCTATGCAGGGAGAAATACTAGCCTAGCCATAGTAAAGAAATGGCATAAGGGTTGTGAACTTATAGTTGGCTTCTCAACAAAGTGGTTCTAACACTAAGCCTCAAAAGAGACCCTTTTTAGAATCAACAGTCTTACCAAGCCATTATAGACACATGCGGCTAGTGATCCTACTTCTCCTAACTCCTCCACAATATCCTTTTACAACCATTAAAACTAAACTCCTACCAAAGTACACATTGTAATGTTGACCCATGTTGTTACTAATTGGATTAAGGACCTCTACCTTTCTAGGAAGATATTTGATCCTAGAAGTCCCCTCATCTATTTGCAAATTGCCAATAATGAACCTTTCAAGGTTCTTTTGGATTTAGATTCTAAAGTTAACTTGATATCATAGGAAATGTACAAAGCCTAGAACCTACCTCCACTTAAAAAGAGCAACATTCTCTTAGAATTGGTAGATTAGTTCATCACTATTTCTTGGGATTAGTGAAGGACATTGTGACCACTATTTGTAGGTGGTCGTATCTTGTTGACTTCTTAGTGATCCAAGTGGATAATTGCCAAGGGAACTTTTCTATCATTATGGAAAGAGTGTGGATAAGTACCATTGATGCACAGCTGGGGATAAGAGATCTCTCCTTGAAAATATCCAAGGAGAATGAATTTGGAAAGATCAAGAAGAAGTGCATTTCATAAATCAAATACAGTGACATAGGGTGCCACTATGTGTAGAAATTATGGATTGTTCAAAGTCTAACACTCAAATCATGCATGAAGCATGTAGATGTCATAGAAATTCAAAGGTGCTTATACACAGAAACCACAAAATAGAAGGGTACGTATTGGTTGATAACTAAAATAGAGCGCAACTCAACATTATGCATGGAGCTAACTGAGAGCCTCATGAGCTCTTATGTAGATAGCATGAACAAATTAGACCAAGTCCATCACCAACTATCAGAAGAAAAAGGTAAAATCAATTGGAAAGAGTTGGAAATCCCTAAAACATTCAAGAGTCCCTTGAGCTGAAAGCTTTACCAGTTGAGACATAATATGCTTTTCTAACCAATAGCAAGCTAGTTATCATCAATGTTAATCTTGCTTCCTTGCAAAAGAAAGAAGAAGAGAAAAAGTAGTTTTTTTAATTTATTAGCAAATGACCAACAACCTTTACATGGTTATAACCTAAGCTCACTAAAATTGATCCTAGGATATGCCAACATAGGATTTGTATAGACTCCTTCATAAAACCAAAGAGATAGCTGTAGAAAAGATTGAATCTCAAGCTTAAATAGATTATTAAGGAAGAAATTAAACAACTCATCAAGGTGAGGTTCATTTGCCCCATTGCAAATAGTAAGTAGGTTAGCCCACTTTTTATAGTGCCAAAGAAAGAAGGCAAGTGGAGGGTCTTTATTGATTTTAATTTAGGTTGTTGAACATGGCAACCTATAAAGATCACTTTCCTTTTCCATTTTTGGATCAAGTATTGGACATAATAGTAGGGCATTTCTATTATAAATTTATGGATGGTTATAGTGGCTGATGAGTGGCTAGGTACCCCTACACCCAACCATACGAATACGAGCATTCACGCATGATCTGGTTGAACTCTGTAGACTGTAAGCACTTAACATGCACCAGACTTCTAACCAGTGAAACCTTGGGTTAGAATAGTCATTGTCATCCTAATCTCACTTGTAAAGTTCTACTATGATGGTTAAGTGAGACTAAGACTAATGATTTTTATATCTTTTTAATTATCTTTTTCAAAAACTAAGTGAGATATGAAAGTAATGAATAAACTATTATCTAATCTCTAATTATCCTAGTGTATATGCTAACTACTCCTAGCATAAGCATATTTTCCCATCCTTCGAGCACATTCTGAGCATTTCCTAACACTGCTGGGTTACCAGACGTTAAGCGTCACTGGGTTTACCAAGTGTTTGGATTACGTTAGAGATGGTCATACTTATGTCTTTTACAAAATACGAATGAACACTAATGATTGAAATTATAATAATGAAAACATAAATAATCGACGAGTAACTAATAAAGCATAAATAAATGATTAATAAAGCATAAAAATCTTAAACTATTAAATGCATGAAACAACTAAGTCCAAATGCTGCAAGGATTGCATGAATAGTTCATCTTTATTGCTGTCACACCAATGGGCTCAAATACATCAATGCTTGAATAAAGATTCGATTGCTTTTCATACACCTGCTATGGGCACTTGGAAAATATTCTATCTCTTGCAGGAGCAAACTGCAAGAGCTTTGCTATCACTACACAAAAAGATGCCTAAATAAGGTAGAAGGCCCTCATATTTATAGATCCGAGAAGGGTGGCTGCGTATACGGGGCCCTGTTGACGCAGGGTGGCTGCGTCGATGGGCCCACATCAACGCAACCCTTATATGCGGCCTATTCAATGCATTGACTTTTGACACTTCATCATACCCCCACGATTGAGCAAAAACTCATCCTCATGTTACTTTACAATTTGAAAGGTATGGATTCTTATTTACAACACAGATAACTTAAACACATAAATGAAAAACACCTGACACAACATGAATTTACCAAGTGCCTGAGTTACATAGGAGGACCAATTACAAAAATGATGGTGTTCAGAGACAAAATTGAACACCTCGCTGATCCTGGAGCCTCTGTTGTGTAGGTAGATGTACAAAATTGCTGGAGGAGATCATACTGTCCCTATGGGCAGTGGTTTTGACAGACCTTCTCCAGCCTCTGGCCCATGCGTTGGTGGTGGCACGGATGTCGGTAACCCCACGGTAGTTGCAGCTTCTAGAGACAATTGGAATGCCTCCAAGAGAGCCATCATTTTTTCTTCTTTGCTTTTGGGGTTGTTCAAGGTCTAGGCAACTTCTCCAATGTGTGGTAGAACTAGAATTTCTCAAGGGAAAGGTAGTGCCAGGATGAGTTCTTTTAAATTGACGAACTAGGCTATGAACTGTTTGCGTTCGATATCGAATGCTTGGATTGATGCTTGTAGTTGCTGGTAGTCACTTACTCTTTGGGTTAGGTCCTCCGTAATGGTACGTTGGCCTTCAAAGCTTGTACAGAGGACCTTGAGTTCCACATTTGTTGTTGCCAGCTTCTATTTTGTTTCCTTATGCGCTTGGAACTCACCCTCGTATAGAGAATATGAGGCGATCACTTGTTTCTCTAGCTTTGACCGTGGTCTCCCAGCTGTGAGCGTGGCCAAGTTTGCATACCGAAGGTTGGCTAACTACATGTATTTTGTCATTTCTTCAATTTGTAGCTCCTTTAGGTAGATTTCCTCTTTGTTGTAGGTGTTCAATCCATCGAAGATGGATGGCCATACATTGCCTTGTTCTCGAAGCTGCTGGAGCACTTGGTTCATCTGGGCCTTAGCGACTTGAATGTGCTTCTCGTTCACCTCCTTCTGCAATCCCACTTGGTCCCTGTAATGATTTCTGACTCTTTCAAAATTTAGGGCCTCATTCTTCCAAGCGAAAATTTTGATTGCAGACTTCTGTCATAATGCCTGAACTTCCTCCATTAACAAATTCCAATTCTCAGCAGCCAACCTTCCCATATCGTGGGCGCTTGTCCCTTGGTTGTGATGGTCCTTAGTCCCTTGGATGCCTCGATTTTTGTGCCATATAAAAACAAACATAACCGTCCGTTAGACCATTCAAAAGTAGCCTAAAATGGTCTGTATATACCTTTTTTAGCTTGACCAAGTTATGTTAATGGCATAGGTACACTGTTAAGTCTCTCGGAGTGTTAAGTTAGGGGTTAGGGCCAAAGGTTTTGTAATTAATAACTAATTAATTAATTAATTAATTACATAAGGGCACCACCCCCCACGACTAAGTGCATACCTTTGGGTTGCGTAAAAGGGAAAGGACAGGTTGATGCAGACACGCGATGGAATGTAGGTGCGTTGGGAAGAGTTATGTAGAGAAAATGACAAAAATTTCCCTCAAATTGGACTCCAAATGATGAAAAATACAAAGTGTAGCAGGGTATATATAGGGGTTGGGCGCTGCGTCAATGGGGCCACGTATACTAGTGAAGACTCCAAACCAAGAGAAACTTGCCAAGGCATGAGAGACCAACAGGAAACACGATGAACACACAACATAAAAATGGCAGTGAGGTGAGTATGAAGAGAAGCAGGAATGGAAAGTCCGAGTGTCGGCCACATGAAACCCCATGGGCAAGCGTGGTTAAGTGACCCGATAGAACCTTTCCTGAGATCAGACCCAAAACCATCTGTGACTAGTGACCTTGCAGCTATAGATGAAGTCTTGACCATCCCCCAAGGAAACAGGAATGACCACATAGAAAACCACCACTCTAGGAAACATGAAAAGAGGGAAGTGAAATAGGAAAAAGTTAGACGGGACCAAGGAAGTCCCATAACGAATGTGGGTGGCCCGTGAGAGGTGGTCTAAGGGGTATGTCTTGAATTCCCACTGCGATATGTTTTCTTTTCTTTTTATGTGGGGGAACCACACCATGCGAAGACCCATGCATGTGTGCATGCATCTGACCAAGGGGTGTGCTTTGAATCCTCAATTTATTTTTGTTTGTTTGTTTTGTTTTGAATTTTTTCTCTTGAATGAGGACCACACCATGCAAGGTTGAATTGCCCAAAAACTTCTGTGGAGAGAGACATGGAGTGGTAGGAAATCTGTAAGGACACACTAGCAACCTAGGGAATAGAACAGAACAACAAATAAAGCATTCCCCTTGAAGTCACACCCGATTGAAACCAATGGGTCATCCTACAGTCAGGGAACTACACAAGCCACACATTTATTAAAACATTTTTAATTGAAGGGGTTGCATGTGCATGACACAAGGAAAACCATGAGATGGTGAATGGGTGGATGACATGGACTCACTGCCGAGTGTATGAAGTGGAACAACGTAAAACCAAGGACAACCATGCAAAGGAGGGAACCAGAAAACTAGGAAAACTATTATGATACCCATCGTAATGAAAACTGACCATGCCAAACAATAGGATGACGAAAAAAAGTAAACAAAAAGAGCAAAAAAATGGAAAGCAAATAAGTGTAAAAAAAAATCATAAAACAACAAAAAAAATTGGAAAAAAAAACAAAAAGAAAGGTAGAAAAAAAGTGTAAAACAAAAAGTATAAAATGGTGAGGGGTGTAGGGAAGTGGATCAGTAGGGATGAGGGTCTCGCCCATGACTGAGTGGAAAGGAGGAGATGCGAAAGATGGAGCGTGGATGACCGGTTGATGACAAGGTTGTGACACTAGCTACGTGAAACTCATGGAAAGGTTTGAGTTGTTGGCAGTTGACCAACTGTGTTCTAGTGGGATCCCCAGGTTTGTGAATTAGCAAGGCCCCAGATGGGAAGGTTTTGGAGATAATATAAGGTCCCTCCCATAGTGTCTGAAACTTCATCGGTTGGGATATATGTGAGGGATTCCAATACAATACCTTGTCTCAACACTGAAATGTGACCTTCCAAATCCTAAGATCATGTCTTTTCTTGTTGTAGGCCTTGTGGGTTTCATTGGAAAATAGGGCTACTAATCAGTTCTCATCTAGCACACTTAAGTTGATTAATTGTTCTTCTTGTGCTAGTGGTAGGTCAAGGTCGAGGTCATAGGTGGTGGATAGTGTTTGGAGTTCTACTTGGATTGGAAGTGTTAACAACTTACTGTACACTAACTCATAGGGAGAGTACCCTACAGGAAGTTTCCAAGTGGAGTGGTAGGTCTATAGGGCATCGTTAAGCTTGGTGCTCCAATCCCTCTTATATTTGCTAACTGTTCATGTAAGGATCTTGGTAATTTTCCTATTTGTGACTTCGGCCTGCCCATTGGCTTGGGGGTGATAACATGTTGTAAATTTGTGTGTTACCCCTAAGCGTTGCATGAGTTTACGAAAAGTAACCCCTGTGAAGTGAGTCCCATTGTTAGAAATGAGTGCACGAGGCACTCCAAACTTGGTACCGATTTGTTGTTGAACAAATCATGCAGTGGTGTTGGAAGAGAAGTCAATGAAGGCTACCGCTTCTACCCACTTTGTACAGTAGTCCACTACCACAATGATATACGCCTTTCCATTTGATAAGGGGGTGATGGGCCCCATGAAGTTAATACCCCATATGTCAAAGGGCTCCAGTGGTTGAATCCATTGTTGAGGTCCCTTCAACCATGCCAACATCCCACCATCTAGTTGGCATCGTTCACAGGAGCGGGTGAACCATTGTGCGTCCCTGAAGAGTGTAGGCCAATAATACCCCACAAGAAGGATTTTAATGGCCATTCTGCGTCCATCATAGTGGCCCCCACAAGGGCTCTCATGAGCATCCTGGAGCATGCGCAGTGTATCAGCATCAGGGACACACCATCAAACCAAGCCTTCTGCGCACACCTTGTAGAGGTGGCCATTGATTTTCATGAAATGCTTGGACTTATGGAGAAATCGCTATTTCTATCGATGGTTCCATTCTTTTGGTAGCTCCTGTGTTGTAAGGTAGGTAAGGATGCTGTTGAACCAAGGAGATTCCTTGGGTGCTTAAGGATCAATGACACTTGTGAAGAGGATTTCATCTAGAAATCGGTCGGATAAAGGCTCCTCCTGTTCTACATTATCCCATCATAACCGAGACAAATGGTCAACGACCACATTCTCAGACCTCTTTCTGTCTACCATGGTCAGATCAAACTCTTGAAGAATCACCAGCGACCAGATTATGCAGGGGCTTAACATTGGTTTGTTCATCAGGAACTGGATAGCACTTTGGTCTGTGTGCATAAACACCTCGTATCCCAGCACATAGTACTGAAATTTATCCAATGCGAACACCACCTCCATCAATTCTTTCTCAGTGGTGGTATAGTTCAGTTGTGCACCCACAATGCTACGGCTTGCACAATGGATATAATACAGAAATTTCTAATCATCACACTGTGTAAGCACAGATCCCAAAGCATAGTTGGAGGCATCCGTCATAATGTGGAAAGGTTTGGACTAATCAAGTGCCCATAGAAATAGAGCTTCTATGAGTTTCTGCTTTAGCTCTTGGAATGTGGACTCGCATTCCTTGGTCCAGATAAATGGAGCGTCCTTCTTTGTAAGCTCTACTAATGATCGGGCTATCTTCGAGAAGTGTTCAATGAAGTGCTGGTAGTAACCAGTGTGTCCAAGGAATGACCACACATCTTTGAGAGTACTTAGTTGGTAGGTAATTCCTTGGATGACCCTGATATTTTCAAGGTCTACGCTAATCCCTGTTGATGAAATGAGATGCCCCAACCCTATGCCCTCTTGGACCATTAGATGGCTCTTTTTCTAGTTGAGCTGTACATTGGTGTCTACACACCTCTTTAGAACTTGATCTAGGCGGTCCAATGCTTGCTCAAACGTGGTACCATAGGTGGAGAAGTCATCCATGAAGACTTCTTCACCATTGCTGATTTGTTACTGGAAGATGCTCAAGACGAGGCATTGGAATGTCGCAGGTGCATTACATAGGCCAAAGGGCATCTTCTTATATGCAAAAGTCCCCCATGGACTCATGAAAGTAGTTTTGGCCTAGTCCTCTGGTGCGATTTGAATCTGGTTATAACCACTATAACCATCCAAAAAGATGTAATATTGGTGTCCTATGATTGTGTCCAACACTTGGTCCACAAATGGGAGTGGGAAGTGGTCCTTGAAAGTTGTCATATTGAGTAATCGGAAATCGATACAGATCCTCCACTTGCCACCTTTCTTGGGTACGATAACGAGTGGGCTAACCCATTCGCTATTGACAACTGAATAGATGAATCTCACCTTAAGCAGTTGTTCAATTTCATCCTTTACTATCTACTTCAACTTGGGATTCAACTGTCTTTGTGGCTATTTCTGTGACTTTATGGAAGGGTCAAGGTAGACTCAGTGCTGGCAGATCCTAGGATCAATTCCAGCCAACTCAAAATAGGACCACACGAATGTAGCAACCCATTTGTTTACCATCACCAACAACTTATTTTTCTATTCAGGAGCAAGGGCAACATTGATAATTACCAGCTTGCCATTTTGCAAGAATGCATACTCTAAATGAGCTGGTAGGGATTTTAGTTCAAGGGGCTCTTGCTTGAAGCTCTCAGGGATCTCTAGCTTTCCCCAGTCATCAAAGTCATCAATGATGGAGGTTTGCTGATGAATATCCTCCATCACATTCATGCTATCAATATAGGCTTGCACTAGCCCCTCAAACGGTTCCATGCAGATTATGCTACTAGTAGGATCAGCTATCAGCCATTGGGTGCCCTCTTGGTTAGTGGCTACTGCGTATAGGCATTATTGAATTTTTGATTCCTCGGTACATCGACTGCATGCTTGAATGGATGTCCACTTAGTGGAACATAGTTGCTACACAAAGTTACACCCTGAGTCACTATACGCGATGCATGGAATTCTTTTCTTCTTGATCTTCCTAAAAGGATTTTCCTATGAAATTTCCAGGGACAGATCTCGAAGTCCTAGTCGTGCATCCACCGTGCTTAGCCAGGCTCTTCCCATGATGATTGGGAAGTTCCCCTTATAGTTTTCAACACGGATGACTAGAAAGTCAGCACGGTAGGACCACCCACATACAATGGTCATAATGTCCTCCACCAAACCCAAAGGAATGGTGATGGATTGATCTGCTAGCTCGAGTCGGATGTTGCTCTTCTTTAGTGGGGGTAGGTTCCAGTTCTTTTACATATCATGAGAGATTAGATTAACCCCTGAGCCTGAGTCCAGAAGAGCTTTGCATGGATCATTCCCAGACACCTAAAGATGTATGAGGGGGCTTCCCAGATCTATTAATTTCTAGGGGAGAGAACCAGCTTTGATCCAGTCGATCACGACATGTGTGAGCATGACGGTCTGGACGTTGGATTGCAGTGGAGTGGAGGACTACTTAGGCGGTATGATGGTAGAGGCATTGGTAGGTTCTGAGGCACTAGCCATAGGCATAGGTGAGGGTGTATTCAGATTATTGGGCCAGAAGAAAGGATGTTTGAGTGGCTTGGGTTCCGGTCCACTCGGCATAGATTTCGATTGTAGGTTAACAGCCCTCGTAGTGTTTCGTTGTTGTGGCTGTGATGGTATTTCTTCCTACATGGACGGAGCAGGTGGAAACGAAGAGGGATGATGTGGAGGAGTAGCAGAAGAAGGTGAAAGAGAGTAGAAGTGATGTGGATTTGTCCCCCTGGGTGATGGAGATAGATGTCTAAAATATTCAAGGGGGTGGTAGTAACTGGGAAAGGCTGCATGATTGGAAGACTCTCTTGGAGAGACAGGCTACTGAACATAGTACTTGTAAGGATCTGGCTGCTTGTAAGGGTACTGCTGCCTTGGAGGTGGCATCCCCAATGCTTGTGGTTGCTGCCACTATTGGAAATACTCGTAGAGTTGTAGAGGCATTCCACTTGGATAGTATCCTTCCTACTGCTGGTGGAATCGTCAGGGGTTGCCTTATGGATAAGGCAACCTTCGGGGCATCTACCTTTGCACTAAACGAGGGTTCAAGGCATAGATCCCAGAATCTTGTAGGTGAGACACCACAGGAAAACATCCCTTGGAATGTTCATATTGTCATATGTCACATCCATCATCCTCCTCAGTGTCAGAGTCTGCAACCTGCTCAGCTGCAGCAACTTTTCCCTTACCTTTGTGTTGGGTATGTTTAGCTCCCTTCTTCTTGCACTAATCACGGTCACTACCTTATTCTTTGGACTCTTCTAAAATTTTTAACACACTTTGGAATATTTCATCCAAAGAGTCCCACATTTTATCCACCTTTGCCGATATTTCAGATGCAAAATTTTGTAATGGCAAAGTCTTCCAATTCACCGCTACTTCCAATGGTGACTCTTCATCCTCATCACAAAATCGAACCCCCCTTTTTCTAAGGGAAGGATCCTGGTTGAATTCTTCAGCACTCTCCTTTTTTCTGAGTTCTCCTTCCTCTTTGGCCACTTGATCAATGAGGCATTGCAATTGATGGGCCCTTAGCTTTAAAGGTCGTCCCTTAGTATAGACGCCAAGGGTCTTTCTCATTTCAAAATGGAGCCCATCAATAATGTGGCAAAGATGTGCTCACTGAGAATAACCATGACCAGGGCACCGATGCAACAGTGAGTAATGAATTCTTCAGCACTCTCATTTTTTCTGAGTTCTCCTTCCTCTTTGGCCACTTGATCAATGAGGCATTGCAATTGATGGGCCCTTAGCTTTAAAAGTCATCCCTTAGCATAGACGCCAAGGGTCTTTCTCATTTCAAAATGGAGCCCATCAATAATGTGGCGAAGATGTGCTCACTGAGAATAACCATGACCAGGGCACCGATGCAACAGTGAGTAATACCTACTCGTGGTAGCATCCAAGGGTTCATGATTCCCTTGTTTCCAACCTTGGATCTACCTTCTCAGATTTACCACTGTAGAGTACGTTTGATATTTGTCATTAAATATTTCAAGCATCGTACTCCATCTTTTGACTAATTTTGGCTCTAAGGACCGGTACCAACTTTCGGCTTTTTTGATGAGTGTTCGGGGAAACAGCTTCAACCATTGCCAATCATTATCAATATTTTGTAGGGTGTAGGCATCATGGAATGCCTACAAGTGGGTCTATGGATCACAGTTGTATCCCCTTTCAAATCTAGGGATGTTGTTCATGTCAACAGGCTTGATCTGACTATCCTTCATGTGCCTTCTTAGGATGTGAACTGCCTCTGCAATGTGGAGCATGCTCTGAGTAGCTAACAATGGCTCATCTGAATCATAGTCCTATTGGGGACTATGACATCTGCGACAATTTCTGCTACCCCTTCTTTCATGATGGTGAGGGCCATGCGATTGGTTGCGTGCTCCCTCACATTTTCCCGCTCGAACCTTCTTACCACCGGCCTTTCTGTCCAACCTTCCCTTGTGATGCTCAGAGCCTAAGCCGGAGGAAGGTGAAGGAGAGGGGGAGGATGGAGAAGACGGAGAGGCATCACCACTGCTTCAGCATCGATATCCCCATCTACCCTGGTGACAGCCGTGGTCATCTCCTCCAGCTTTGCTTCATAACCCACCATCCCCTTGAGGATCGTGGTCACTTGGAGGTTGGTTCTGGATGATTGACTGGAGGATCTACGGTCCCGAGTGAAGTTTGGTCGAATGAGTATCATGAAATATGGGATCTCCATCATCCTGCGGCCCTTGAGAGAATAAGGGGTTATTGAAGTGTTTCTCATTCTGTTGTTCATATCTCTCAGCCTGCTATTGATCTCTTGTTTGTTGGGCTTCCGTGGGATGATGGTCCCAGAAGTCATGGTCCTTCATGACATACTCTGCCACTCGGTCCTAGATGCCCATTCTACCCAGATTGTGGTATAGCATTGTAGGAGCTACTTGATTGGGCGGTAGCATGATGCTACCCTCCATATCCCACCATTGAAGATGTTCATCCTGATGTAGGATGAATGTGAAATCAGGGACATATTCATCAAGATGTTTATACACCACCCAACATTCTTGTGGCACCGGTGGTTCAAATGCATCTCTCCTTTGAGAAGACATGTTGGATGTTAGATGGTCCATATTATCGATGTACCCCAATTACTTAACTTAAATTCACTTAGTGCGTGGAGATATTTCTATCCTGGGTCCGATCCAACGACTTAAATGATAATTTCACTAAAGTTAGATGATGCTTGTAAGACTAATAGTCCATGGTAACGGTGCCAATGATGAGCGGCTAGGTACCCCTATGCCCAACCATACGAATATGAGCATTCATGCAAAATCCAGTTGAACTCCGCAGACTGTAAGCACTTAACATGCACCAGACTTCTAACTAGTGAAACCTTGGGTTAGAACAATCGTTGTCATCCTAATCTCACTTGTAAAGTTTTATTGCAATGGTTAAGTGAGACTAAGGCTAATGATTTTTATATCTTTTTAATTATCTTTTTCGACAACTAAGTGAGGTATGAAAGTAATGAATAAACTATTATCTAATCTCTAATTATCCTAGTGTATATGCTAACTACTCCTAGCATAAGCATC
>MNCI01000579.1:314263-364734 GCA_015680685.1 Gnetum montanum | reverse complement strand
ACTAAGTGAGGTATGAAAGTAATGAATAAACTATTATCTAATCTCTAATTATCCTAGTGTATATGCTAACTACTCCTAGCATAAGCATCTGTTCCCATCCTCCGAGCATGTTCTGAGCATTTCCTAACACTGCTGGGTTACCAAATGTTAAGCGTCGCTAGGTTTACCAAGTGTTTGGATTACATTCGAGATGGTTGTACTTATGTCTTTTACAAACTACAAATGAACACTAACTATTGAAATTATAATAATGAAAACATAAATAATCAACAAGTAACTAATAAAGCATGAACATCTTAAACTATTAAATGCATGAAACAACTAAGTCCAAATGCTGCAAGGATTACATGAATAGTTCATCTTTATTGTTGTCATGCCAATGGGCTTAGATACATCAATGCTTGAATAAAGATTCGATCACTTTTCATACACCTACTGTGGGCACTTGGAAAATATTCTATCTCTTGCAGGAGCAAACTGCAAGAGCTTCGCTATCACTACACAAAAAGATGCCTAAATGAGGTGGAAGGCCCTCATATTTATAGATCCAAGAGTGTATACGCGGCCCAGTCAACGCATTGACATTTGACACTTCATCAGTGGCTATAACCAAATCTAGATTGCATCAAAGGATTAAGTGAAAATAACATTCATGAGTCCCTAGGGAACTTTTACCTATAGGAAGATGCCCTTTGGCCTTTGCAATGCACCTACTACTTTCCAATGCTTGATACTCAACATCTTTCAATAGAAGATTACTAGCAAAGTATAATTCTTTGTGGATGACTTCTCCACCTATGGGGCTATGTTTGAGCAAGCTCTATACCATCTTAAGTAAGAGCTAAAAAGGTGTGTGGAGACTAACCTTAGATTGAATTGGTAGAAAAGTAATTTGATGATCCGAAAAGGCATTGTACTAGGGCATTGAATTTCATAGAAAGAGATTGAGGAAGATCCTAAAAAGATAAGGGTCATTCAAGGAATAACCCAATAGCCAAAAACTGTTAAAGACCTGTGATCATTCCTTCGGCATACTGGTTATTATTGGTGCTTCATTGAGAAATTTTATAAGATTGCCAAACCATAGGTAGAGCTTACAAAGAAAGATGTTCCATTTGTTTAGAGCAAGGAATGCAAGCATATATTCTAGCACCTTAAGTAGAAGCTCATAGGAACACCGATCCTACAAGCACCTCATTGGTTCAAATCCTTCCACATCATGATGGATGCATTTAACTATGCATTGGGAGACATGCTGACATAGTTGGATTATCAGAAATGTCCCGATTACATCCACTGTGCTAGCAGGAGCATTGTGGATGCGTAGCTGAACTATACCACCACTAAAAAGGAACTCATGACAATGGTGTATACTTTGGAGAAATTTAGTTAGTATGTGCTTGGATACAAAGTGTTTGTGCACATAGAACACAGTGCCATTAGGTTCCTCATAATGACGACAATAGTAAGTTCCCCTGTCATACGATGGCTAGTGATCTTACAAGAGTTTTATCTTACAATGGTGGATAGAAAGGGAACTAAGAATGTGGTAGCTGGCAGCTTGTCTAAGTTACAATGGGACAACAAAGAGGAGGAAAGCCCACTTTTAAAATAATTTCTTGATGAACTTCCCTTTACAATTATTGTAAATGAACAAGTTCCCAAGCATGTCAACTGGTACAAGAACATACTATCCTATTTGCTCACTTGAGATCTATCACAAGAGGGACCACAAGAAGAAACATAAGTTTCTTTACCAAGTCAAATGCTTCATAGAGATCAATAGTAACCTTTATAAGGTATGCATGGATGGTCTAGTTTGATAGTGTGTCCTTGATGCAAATCAACTCAACATTCTCCAAGATGCACATGAGGGCCCTTATGGGGGCCACTATGCTAAGAGATGAACATCCATTAAGATCCTCATGGTAGGATACTATTGGCCAACACCTTTTATGGATGCCCATCACTTTGTCTGCTCCTATGATTAATGCCAACATGATGGAGGGATGATGGCTTGTATGTAAAAACTCCAATATTGGATCCAACCACTACAATCTTTTCATCTCTGGGGATTGATTTCATGGGGTCTATCAATCCCATGTCCAATGTGAAGGCATACATAATTTTTGCTATTGACTATTGCACAAAATGGGTAGAAACTACAACTTTCACTGATTGTACATCTTCTATAGTCGCCCAATTTGTACAA
This sequence comes from Gnetum montanum, assembly GCA_015680685.1. NCBI lineage: Eukaryota > Viridiplantae > Streptophyta > Gnetopsida > Gnetales > Gnetaceae > Gnetum > Gnetum montanum. The sequence goes on along the minus strand of MNCI01000579.1, from coordinate 362,522 downwards.
CAATATGTTGTAAACTAGTTTTGTGTACCACATGTATTTATTTTAAAAACAAAACATATTTTATAGGTACTATGTTTTAGAAACTCATGTAATGCTTGGGGGTTGAGCATAAATTAACAACTTCCTACCACCCCCAAGCCAATGGCTAAGTTGAAGTCACAAATAAGAAGAGAACCAAAATACTAACTTGAACCATTAGTAAGTATAGGAGGGACTGGAGCTCCAAACTTAACAATTCCCTTTGGACCTATCGTTCCACATGAAAACTTCCTATTGGGTACTCTCCCTATGAGCTCATGTACAAAAATCTCCCAACACTTTCCATCCAAGTAGAACTCCATACACTATCAACTACATGCGACATCAACCTAGACCTAATCCTAACATAGAAAGAATGATTAATAAATCTCAACATGCTAGACTATTGAACATGTTATCTAACTAAGTGCATAAGGCATACAACAAATAACGACATGACCCTAGCATCAAGAAGGTGAAATTTCAACTAGGAGATAAGGTGCTCTATTGGAATTTCATGCATGTACCTCAATGTACTAAGTTTTAAACATTATTGGAGGGCCCTTATATCATCTATGAAACATTTCCACCTAAGGCCATGCTAATTTACCAACCTAAAAGCCTAAACAAGAACCTAGTAGTCAATGCACAACAAATAAAGTCTTTCTTAGAACCCCAAATAACCAATAGCACCAACACCTCAATAGATGAATGTGCATGCTCAATATTTTGGATCTCCTCCTTTCAACTTAGTAGTGGGGGAGATGGTCATCCATGTTAAAATCAATTAATGTGGATCCTTAGTTTTTAACTTTTCTATTTTACACTATTTTTGGTACATTTTTCTCTTTCTTAAGTATTTTAAAATTTTTTTCTATATTTTCCCTTATTTGATTTGCATTTTTCTTATGGTTTTCTTTTCTCTCTTTATTTCCACTATGATTTGATGCAACTATAGCTACTAATTGATGGTGGTTTTTACTTTACATTATTATTTTGATTGCAAATGTCGATATTCCATTTTTGAATTTTGAAGTTAATGAATGAGACATTGATTCTTTTCATGTTAACAGGAAGTGAGTCCATGTCATCCATCGATCCACACAACTCTATGGTGTCCCTTTGTTTTGAAAGTATGAGGTCCTTTCTTAAAAATAGGGTATTATGAATTTGTGACCTTAGTAGTTTCCAAAATTGGGATGAATTAAATGGATAAACAAGGATACGACTTTAAGTGGATTTAACACTTTTTATACTTGTCTACTTTCTAGGGTACACCAGTGTCTCCATGGATCCTTTGCCATTTCTATGTCAACCAATAATAGGAAGCTAAGTCTTTGCATGGTGTGGTTTCCATTTTTTTAAAAAAGAAATAAATAATGAAAATTAAAATCACACTCCATAGACTCAATAATGAGCTACAAGCACTAGTTATAGAGCTAGAAAGACATGTTACCTATGCGTGAAGACACCTCTCTAACTAAGGCCCTTTTCATTCCATACTTCTCTTTTCTTCTCTCTTTGGAATTATGATTAGTCTATGGGAATACTCTTGTACCTTGGAGTGTGGAGTGGTCTAAGTATGTCAATGTGAAGTCACTAGAAATGGTTGGTCTTAATTCAAATTACAGATGGACATTATTAGGTCATATTAACCACATAATTCATAAGGGACTTCATGTGACCATGATAAGGAACTCCATTCAACACTCTCTCATCCATCTATGCTCTTTATCAACCACCTCATTGTCTTTTCTAATGATTGTTTCAATGTCTTTATTTGGACATGATTAAAATTCTTTGGTAGTTTCCTTGGTGATTTGGTTCTTAACGAACCATAACCATTAATCAACCATGGGGCCCATAGACTCCTTGGTTTGAGGGAATGCAAGGGCATTACTGACATGAGCCTACCATGGAGAGGATCCACTTGCATAACCCTTCATTGGGAAGGTTACATTTCTTATCCCTTAGATGTTTTTGCTTTCAAACCTTATGAATTCCATGTTAATTACATCCATTTTGTACTCCTTAATGAATATTCTCCAAATTAAATCTCTTTTTTGTGCATATTCTTGCCCTCTTCAAGCATTCCATCATGTTTTTAACTTTTCTGGCTTTCTTTGGACTTCAATTTGATGCAAAAACTCTTTTTATCCCTTCATTTTTTAATGGTAAAAATTATACCCTACAACTATGTCACCGTGATCCCATCATAATGCATCCACATTGATGGGACCCCATCAACATAACACAAAAAGTCTATATATATTGCAAATACTTGGTGAAATTTTTGCCATTTTCTTTCAAATGAGGAAGGAGTTTTTGCTATTTTGAGAGCCCAAAACATTTTAGAGCCCATGACTTTCACCCTGCTTATTTGATTCATCTTGTTTTTTATTCCTACAACTATCGGAGGTGAGCTTTACGCCATGGGGGCCACAAACCTTAGGTTTCTGACAAAAAATTTTTCTTCAAACTGCAATAAGGTTTAACTAATAAAATAATATTAAAATCACTAATTCATGAGAGTTAAACCTTTTCAACAAACTTTGGTTGCTATCCAAATAAAATAATATTAAAATAATCAATCCACCATAATCACAACTTAGCCTAAGTGTAACTAATCAAAGGAGACAAGGTATCAAACTATCTTAGTTACACATCAAATGCTAATCTTTAGCTATGTTATACTTGCATATGGCACCTAGACCAAGGGATAAATGCCTGTAGAAGGAAGGACCATTCCAACCAAGGAAAAAGTGGCTTAGCGAAGGAAGGGACCAAGAGCAAGTAGCAAAAATCTATGCAACAAGACCTCTTCAAGAGGAGCTAAAAGTGGAATCTATCCAATACATTCTTGTTGTCGAGATCGAGCAATCATATCAAGATGAGGCATCTAGGCCTAGACTTAGTTTAGAAGTCACCTTGATAGAAGCATGCGTTAAGAAAATTAATTCCAAGGGGATCAAAGGTTCAGTTCTTCAAGAACTAAACTTTGCTTCATTCTTAGACTTGACATCGAAAGAGGTAAAAATCCAAGTACTAACCTCTTCCATGGAGCCTATCCTCACTTCCAATGAAGAGTGATATATAGGAGAGATGTACCTCTTCTAGAACAATAGGCAAGTCAATGCTATCATGTGTCTAATGCCATGATCAAGATAAAGGACATTAGAGCATCAGTAGCCAACTAGCACCACCATCCACCACTTAGGAAATAATTTCAAATTCTTATGCTATCATTGAACACATGAAAAATATTCATGAGAAAATATTGCAATAACATTAGGCTAGATCAAGTGGTGGTGAGCCCACCATCTACCAACTAGCATTGAGCCATCTTAATGAAGTGACCATAACCATTAACTGGTTGGAGGTGATGGCACCACTATTTACTACCTAAAGAATGTAGATGCCTACAAGGTCAAATCCTACTATCTGGAAAGTAACAATGTCCCTTCTAGGATAACAATAATTCCCAAAGATCTCTAGACATGCTGCTACTTTCTTAGTGCACCTAGAGAAGGACAAGGGACAACTATCTTGATGATGTAACACCAAGGGTAGGAAACAATGGTAGAGTGATGGTTGATAGAGTGGAAAAATCACTCCACACTCTTGTGGCCACTGTGCCAAATTTTGTTGCACTTATGGATGTGTGGATTTCTACAAGAGTAGCAAGTGGGAGGCTTAGTATAGCCTAGCACAAGGAGGTGCTAGATTGATTAGTGGGAGCTAGGCAATCATTTCCAAAGATCTTTGATCTTTCAAATAGCATCATAGCAAGCTAGCTAGAACTACTTGAGGGTAGGGGAAATCTCATCATTTCCAACGCCCAACTCAAGGTAGCTACATTGGAGAATTGATGATTGGATACTGAGGTTATGAAGTTGAAAGCTCGACTAGCTAATCCCACCATGCTTAACTAGGCCATAACAAGAGATGAAGCTTTTCTACAACATCAACACAAAATTCAAGAGGCTAGGCACACAAAGGAGATGGTGATATTCAAGCAGTCCTTAGTAAAGGCCATAACCTTCAACACTCAAAAGGACTTGTTAGAGATTTGCAAAGAGAATGTGTTTTTGACCAAAAAAAATTATCACCTATGGAATGTCAAGGTCGAGAAGGAGAAAACGGTAGAATTCTTGTGATAGTAGTAGGAGTATCTTGCCAAGGTGACCATGGACTTAAGGAGGTTGGGTACTAAAAATAGAAATCTCTCAATGGAGGAGGTCTATTCCCTTTTCCAGAAAAATAGCAATTGAGGTAGCCACTTGGAAGAATGAGGCCCTAAAATTTGAACAAGTGAAAAATCATTATAAGAACTAGGCTAGGCTCCTCAAGGAGATGAATGAAAAAGAGATTTAACTAGTGAAGGAAAAAGTTAACAAGGCCCTCCAATGACTCCAACAAGGAGGTGATGTGTGGAAATCCATCTTCAATGGACTCAACACATATGACAAAGCATGAATCAACCTCAAGAAGTGGCAGATTTAAGAGATGATCAAGTACATAGAACTAGCCAACCTTCAATACACAAACTTGGCAATGTTGACTATCAGAAGGTCAAGGTCAAAACTCAAAAAGCAAGTGTCCAGCTTGTACCTATTATATGAGGTAGAGTTCAAGCATCAAAAGGAAACAAAACAAAAGCTAGAAATAGCTAATGTAGAGCTTGAGGTTCTCTACACATGCTTCATAGACTAATGATCCATTATGAATAACGTAGCTAAAAGAATGAATGACTACCAGGAGTTGTAGAATGTTTTTGGAGCATTTGACATCGAACATAAACAATTCACTACCTAGTTCATGAATGTTAAGGATTTATTTCTAGTAATGCCATGTCTGTGGGATGTTCCTATACCAACTCACATTGGCGAGGCTACATGGATCATGTATGATCCTTGGAGCAAGGAGGAGAAGATGAAAGCCTTATTGGATGCTTTTCATCTTCCACTAGTGGTAGTAGCTATAGTAGGATAGCCACATCTACCATGGTCTCAACGTCAACCACCATGTGCATCGAAGATAAGAAAAGATCCTTTGACATCTTAGGAGCCTCCACCTTCTGAGACCATTTTGATTTTCTTCTCATCTTTAGTCATTAGAGGAATTTTGATTGTCTATTTTTGAAAAGGTGTTCAATTTTATTTTCATGAACACCTATTTTTATAAACATTGCAAATCCATACACTTCGACACTTAGCATTAGTTTGAGTCAATTAGTTATTCACTGGTTTCATACCTTCGCAAATTTTGTAAGAAGCTTATTCCTCCTCTTGTTCACTCGAGAATGAGTTTTTAGTCAATTGTGGGGGTATGATGAATCATCATTTGGATGCATCAACAAGCTTACACTGATGCATCTATGTCACATGCATACCCATCAACGCATCCCCATCAATGCATGGGTAGATGCATCAATAGAAATTCTATGTCTACCTATATAAATGTGCACACCCATCTCATTTAGGAAATCATTCATTTAATAGCTTAATGAAGTTCTTGAAGTTTGCTTTTCCAATAGTTAGAATATTTTCTAAGTGTCCATAGTAGGATTTAAGAAGTGTACAAATCCTTATTCAAACACTAATGTACTTGGACACCTCAATGTAACGATGGTAAAGATGAGCTTCTTGATAAACCTTGCATCATTTCGAATTAGCTTAATGTTTATTTTAATGCACTTTATTATTCATGTAATTTACTTCAATGTATTTAGTTAATTATATAATATTAATTAATATACATAAATACAACTTCCTTAAACATAACATTAATGCTTGGTAATCCCAATAGTGCTAGCACTTGGTAAGCCAACAACATTATAATGCATTCAAGATGTGTATGACAGGTGGGATTGGATGCTTATGTTAGGAAATAGTTGAAGGCACCATATAGTTATTAGATTAATTAACACTTAATCACTGTATTTTATTCTTAGGATAAAATACATAAAAATATAAAATTATATAAATCATGTGCCTTGGTTTCACTTAACCATATGCTTGCACTTATACAAGTGGAACCAAGATGACAATGATCACATCCTTAGATTCACCATCCTACATAATGTGCACTTAGAGAGCTAAAGTCTACAAAATTTGATTAGACTGCACATGAACACTTGTAATTCATATGGTTGGACGTAGGGTATACTCACTTCTTATCATATATGATATTTATGATTATTGCTTTACATATTAAATAGTAGTATGAAATGAAATCCCTAACATGATTGTTGCTATTATAGGTAGGTTAGTCCTAGAAATAACAAAATATTTTTTCTTTCTTGTTACTCCCTCTAGTATCATGATTGGTCAGGAGCAGAAGTCCACTGACTAAAAGGAGTAAAAACTTCCAGCTTTATAGAGATGTTTACTTTATGGAAGGAATATACACCTACTTACTTATAGGATGTGTAGGAAGGGGCTTAACTATCTTTTGCTTAAGGTTCTATCTATTCATTAGTGGCACAATAGTCATACAAAAATTCATATAATATTATACAAATTATAGTTAGGTATTAATAGCTAGGAAATATATAGAATATAACACTTTACATTATAGATACATAATAAACTAATGATTATGATTATGACTTCTAACTAGTTATGAATGTAGTTTCATATATACGATATGATACAATATAATACAAAGTAATTTCATAAATCATCATGAATTAACAAATAAAAAATCAATAATTTTTTACATTAGTAATAACTCACGATTTCATCGTTCATTTATTAATTACGTATATATGTTCAAGTATTAGATATCAAATGAGCTCATTATGACATCCTTCATTTGTACCTCATGTAAGTCACTTCATGTATCAAAACTTCATTCATCAATAAGGGATCAACCACCAAAGAAACAACAACATAATTTGAAGAGTAGGATCATAGAAACTATGTGTCTATGAATGGATGGTAGATATCAAAAAAATAAAAATAAAAAAGACAGGAATTGAGCTTACTTTTATTTTGATTAATTAAAAGTAATGTTTCAAAAAATCAAATCTTCAAATTTAAAAAACTTTGCATATGCATAAAAAAATCATATTCTTTGATCAATTGTGATGTATGAGAACTAGATTTATGTTGGAAGGAGTAAAGTTAATAGATTATGGAGTAGCTATAATTAATTTAGTGGTATTGTTGTTGATATTAGAAACCTTTTTAGTGCTTTAATTTATTCCATGATGTGAAATCTATCATTAGTGAAACAATTATTTAGGTACATCATTTTGTGTTTTTCTTTAACTAAAAATATTGCATTGTTAACCTTAATGATGGTGTTTATTATATTATTTATATTCTAGTAAGGGTCTATTATGGTTATTTTATAAGAAATGCACACTAAGATACTAGGCTATATCCCAAACATGTCTAGCACTACCAATTGGGAGGAAAAAGCTCGATGGAGTGAATCATCATCATCACAAGCTTACCCTCCTCGCATGTGATGTAGGGACACTCCTTCTAATTCCATTGTTCTCTTTCCTATATGTATGTTTTTGTAGGGCTCCATGGAGACATCTTGGACATCATGGAGTCATCTTGTTTGAGATTTGAACTCTCAAGAGAGACATCTTGAAAGTTAGGAGACATCTCTAGAATTTCTATAAACATCTCACTAGAGAGGAGATATCTAAGATTAGTATGAGGCATCTTACAAGTTGCTAAGAAATTTTAACTAAGATGTCTCAAATTAGGCCAATATGTCTAAGCTATAATAGTAGATGTCTTAGCCAAAAATGTGACATCTCCCTAGAATTAATAGTTTCCTAATAAGATGTCTTGGAAAGACCAAGTATGATCCTGATGGATACAGAAACTTTCAAAATTATCCTTCCAAGTTTGAAAACAACAAAGACAAGGTGGAAAAACACAGAAATAGTAGAGGATCATTAAGCTTTCCTAGGATTGTTTTCTTACTTGCTTAATAAATATGAATTATGTTTCATGCTTATACACCATGAGAGGTCATGATATGTCATAGAGGTATGAGTGAGATGTCATAAGATGTCAATAGAGCATAAGTGAAGTATGCATGAGTGTATTATAGCTCTTAGGCCCTATGCCTCTTACGTCTTGTGAGTGGAGATCTTAGTTCCAAATTGTGAAAAGAATTCTCTATTAGTTGTATTGTACACTGAGAACAACCATTATATGATTATAGAGCATCATGCACTACAACATCATTTGAGTATGTGAGATTGTTTGACGTTATATGGATTATGTACCCCTATTGTAATCCTCTCTTTGAATAATTGAAGATAGCTAGTTTTCTTAATTTCTAGAAAATTAATTATCTTTTAATAATATATAAATATACTTTTGGAAGGTGATTTACTATTATAGTGAACCTACTCCAACTAATTATTGGTATCATAGCTTCATGTTGATTGTTGCTTGGACTTGTTTTGATAAGTTTCTTAAATTTAGTTTGCACATAAGAAAAAAATAGGTGAAAGCATTAAATAGATAAATGGAGAGCATCAATTCTACCTTCCAAATGATGGTTAGTTGGTTGGATGAAACCAATGTAGAGGTAAACAAAAATGTTACTCCTAGTCATATCTAGATATGTGGAGATGATCAACATTCATATTCTGATGAAGAGGTTTCATGGCCTAGTGAAGATAGAGCATATGATGAGAAAGGATAATATAGTTATGGGAGTGTAGAAATCCATCAACTAAGGATTCCAATGGAAGAGAATCCTATTTCTCACATGAAAATTCCAAGGACTCCAATAGTAGTAACTACTTCTCTTGTCAAGCTAGATGAGAAAGATGAGACAAGGCTTTCTAGAGCATTTCATGAAATTGCAGGACCTTTATACATTGAGTTAAAGAATTTTAATGGTGTAGATGGCACCAATGTTTTTTCAAGTGAGCTGAAGACACTTGAAAAGAACTTTCATTTGGAAGAGGTACCAAATAACTTGAAGGTACCTATTATTGAATCCAAATTATAGGGTATGCCTTCTACTTCATGTGAAAAGAAGTCCCAAGATTATGAAAGAAAAAGTGGTAAACCCATCAAAAATTAAAATTTGATGAAATATAGGTTACAAAGAAAATTTGAACAACCTCATCATAGGTAACAAATAATCATGAAGATGAAATTCCTAAGGTAATGTATCAAGGACATTAAAGAATTCTATATCGCAGTTGGAATCTATTCCATCAAGTGAAACTAAACTAGGAGCAGTATGAATAGGATTCAATATTTTTAGGAGTTCTCAAAATGACATATCAATGGAAGTTATCTTTTTATTAGGCATAAACTATTAATGAGACTTATGATTTGGTACTCAAGGTTGAAAAGAAACTAAGTAGCTTTAGAAACAAAAGTAAATATACTTCCAAGAGGAAGGACAAGGGATCCGAATTTGAGAAGGGATACATATCCAAATTTGAAGTAAGCATGGTATCTATGTTAAGAAGACATAGGATAATGATAAGATGGGTAAATCCAAGAAGGACCAAGGAAAAGGAGGTAAAGATCAACACAACTACTCTTCCAAGATTTAATGCTTCATGTGTGGAGAATGAGAACACAAATAATTGGAATGTTCAATTCATAAGGCATCCAAGGGTAAAGATGTACAAATCATGGATGTGGAGGAGATATCAAGTAAATCTATTCAAAGAAATAATCCTAATGCTTCCAAGATTAAGAAAGTTTCTAAATTATATTCTTATGTATTAATTGGAAATATGAGTAGATAAGATTATCCTGCTAGGAAATAATTATTTTGGATTCATGTTAGATGTTGGATTAATGTGGAATTGATTCATGAGTTTATTAATGATAGAGCCTAAGAAAATATTATTTCTTCTAGGTTCATTGCTAGATTTGGTTTGGAAACTAATCCTCATCCTAGACCCTATAAGGTTCATATGTTGTCTAGAGATATCTCTCAATAACAATGTATTTTTAATTTTAAAATTGAATATTTTCATGATGTTGTGAAGTGTGATATTCTTCCAATAGATTGTGTTGATGTAATACTTGGTAGACCTTAAAATTTGGACAATGGTGCTTAGTTGGACAAAGCAGAAAACATATGGAGTGTAGCTAGATATGACAAAATCCATGAATTGATTCCCATTAAAGCTGAACAAGTGAGACAACAAAGTTCACTCAATGCTTTCATAACCCTTCTAAGATAGAGGAAATACATTAAGGAATATGATGAAATAGATTTTGGAATTTTTATTACATCAATAGTTTTTTCTAACTATGATTATGTGCAACTTTAACTTCCTACAAGTGTGCTAGGCTTAAAGGAGAAATTTCCTAAGGTGTTCAAGGGGGAATTGGATGGATTGCCACCAATGATGTATCTATATCATTAGATGTATTTCATCCCTAGTACTACCATTCCACATGAGAGAGCTTAGTAGATGGCATTGAATCAAAGGGCTTAATTGCAAAGAAAGGTAGAGGAATTTCTTGCAAATAGCTTCATTCAAGAATCCGTTTTACCTTTTGCAGTTCCACTAGTGCTAGTGCCAAAGAAGAATAATGATGAATGGTGGACATGCATTAATTCTAGGATTTTTGAATAGGATAACAATGAGGTATAGGTTTCCTATTCCAAGGATAGATGATATCCTTAATATCCTTACTAATGTGAAAATTTTTAGAAAAATTAATCTGAAGAGCGATTATCATCAAATTAGAGTCAAGCTTGATGATGAATGGAAGATAGATTTCAAAATACCAAATGGATTATTTTAGTGGTTGGTGATGCCATTTGGGCTCAAAAGACACCTACTACATTCATGAGGTGGATGCATGATGTCTTGAAGGATGTTATTAGTAAGTGTTATATTATCTTTTTTTATAATATTTTGTTATATATCTCTAATGAGAAAAAGCATTTGGATCACTTACAAACCATGTGTCTTAAGTTGGAGGAGGCATAGTTAGTGATTAATATGAAGAAAATTCATTTCTTCAAAAGAATAATATATATCAAGCATGTGCTTTCTACAAAACAAATTCAAATGAAAGCTACCAAGGTGAATACTATAAGGAAGTAGCCAACTCCTAACAAACTTTTATAAATGATTCATAAAATATTTTAGTAGTATTTTCTGTCCTATGTTTGCTTTGTTAAAAAAATGAAGATTTCGAATAGGATAATGAAACCGAAGGGAACTTTGACTTATTGAAAGCAATGATTACAAGTGAACTAATTCTTGCAATTCCAAATTTTCATAATATTTTTCAAGTGGAGCTGAATGCAAGTGGGCTTGTCATTGAGGGAAAACTTTCAAAAGAAGATAGATCTATTTCTTTAATTTTTGAATAGTTGAATAAATCAAAGCAAAAATATAGTGCATATGAAAAGGATTTCTACAATATTCTTCAAGTAATAAAGCATTGAAGACATTGCTTGTTATCCAAAGAGTTTACTTTGATGACAGAACACAAAGCAATAGAATTTCTAAACTCTCAAAAAGAGTTGAGTGAAAAGCACATTAAGTGTGTTGTATAGCTACAAGATTTTAATTTTGTGTTAAAATATAAAACTAGAAAAGCCAATTTGATGGTTGATTCATTGTCTAAGGTGCATGTGGTTAATGTTAGTGTATCTCATGTGGAAGGTATGAATGCTAACTTGTATGAGCATGATGTTAATTTTGTATAAGTTTGGAGGAGCCTTAAAGAGCCATTATATTGAAGTGACTATCATATTCAAGATGAATAATTATTTAAAAATAAAAGTTATGTATTCCTAATTATGAGATTAGAAAATAAAATTATTTGGAACGCATTGTAGTGGCATGGTAGGTCACATGGGCAAGGATAAAACATTAGAACTTATGGTTAGACACTATTTTAGCCTAGTATGTCAACTAAAGTTTCAAAATTTGTTAAGAAGTATTTGAATTTTCAAAAATTTAGAGGTAAAGAAATGGATGAACATTATATATCTTTGCTAATTTTGAAGAATCCAAGGAAAAGTATCTTAATGGATTTTTTGAGTAGTATTCCAAAAACCAAAACTGGAAATAATACAATTTTTGTTATTATAGATAGGTTCTCCAAGATGGCATATTTCATTTTGTACAAGAAGATGAGTGATACTTCTCATAATACAAATTTATTTTTCCATCATGTTATGAAGTTCAATGAAATTCCTTTAAATATTGTTAATGATAGATACTCCAAATTCACTAGTCACTTTTAAAGGTCCCTTTAAAAATTTTAGGAATAAAGTTAAGTTTTTCTACTACATATCATCAATAATCTGATAGCCAAATGAAGATAGTGAATAAATCCTTGCTAATCATATTGAGAAGTTTGTGTGATGAAGAGAAAAATAGGTAGAAAACTTAGTGTGTCAAGCTAAGTTTTCATATAATAATGCTTTTCATGTTACTATTGGTAAAATCCCATTTGAGGTAAATTACGATTTTTTTCCTAAGATGGTGGACACTTTGAAGAGCTTTAATGGTGAAGCTTAATGTAGTGCTAATTTTGTGAAAGGGATGAGGAATCTCATGCCCAATTTATATCAAATCTTAAGAAAAATGCTGAAAAGACAGTCCTCAAGTGAAATGAGGGTAAGCAAAACCTAGATTCTTCTATTAATAACTTGGTTTAGGTGTACTTGAAGAAGAAGCAATTGAGAGGTATTAACTTCTCCAAGTTGAAAGCAAGAAGATGGGACCTTTTAGAATTAAGGCTAAGATTAATGATAATGTTTTTGAAATTGATATACCAAATAATATTAATTTATCTTTTGTATATAATATTTTGAATCTTATGCACTATCATGGACCAACTGATGAGGAGACCATACAGGGTAGCATCAATGAGTTGAAAGGAACTATTGATCATTACAAGCCTTCAATAGAGAGGAAGGTAATCGTACTCAAGAGAAGAAAAGATTCTAGTGCTTGGGAAGTCAAGAGGCATGAGTGCTTGATCCATTAAGAGGATCAGTCTATAGATGATACTATATAGATCCATGAGATCATATGTCATGAGTGGAGGATCACTTTAACCCCTACTCCTTCATTCACATGAGTTTAATTTGTAAAGGAAGGGAGATCTAGTGTAGGGGTACCTCTTCTAATTATCTTTTTTCTCTTTTCTAAGTTTTTGTTTTTGTAAGTTTTGGGCTCCATGGAGACATCTTGAAGATTATGAAGTCATCTTATCTAAGATATAGGATCTTAGAAGAAACATCTTATATGTCATTAGACTTCTCGAGCATCTTTGCAAACATCTTGAATGAGACATCTCACTAGAGAGAAGAAATCTTAGATTAGTTTAAGATATCTCACAAGTTTCTAAGACATCTTAGATTATGCTAAGACATTTCAACTATAGTAGGAGACATCTTAGCCAAGAATGGGACATCTCCCTAAAATTGATAATTTATTAGTAAGACATCTTGGAAAGGCCAAAGACCATCCTAACAAGTAGGGAGACTTCAAAAATTATTGTTTCAAGTTTGAAAATAATTGAGAAAAGGTAAAAAAGGATGAAAAAAATGGAGGATATTCAAGTTGTACTTAAAGAATATTTTCTATGATTTTTATCTTATTTGATTAATAAATATGGATTATGTTTCATGCTTGTGCCTCATGAGAGGTCATGAGATGTCATAGAGAGTTATGAGTGAGATATCATAAGATGTCAAGAGATCACATGTGAAGTATGCATGAGTGTGTTACAGCTGTTGGACAATTAAGTAGGTATTAGTCTAGTATCTCTTGTGTCTTATGAGTGGAGACCTTGATTCTAGATTATGAGAAGGACTCTCTATTGCTTGTATCTTGCACTGACAACAACCATTAGGTGGTTGTAGAGCATCATGCTCTATAACATCATTTGAGTGTGTGAGATTATTTAGTGTTTTTTGTATTGTGGAACACTATTATAATCTTTTCTTTGTATAATTAAAGATAGATAGTTTTCTTGTTTTCTAGCAAATTAATTAACTTTTAATAATATCTAGGATTTAGTATTGGAAGATCATTTACTATTGGAGTGAACCTAATCCAATGTGCTACATAACTAGGTTATGTATCAAAATGTTGATAAATTTTTCTTATTCTAGATGCATAGCTTTTGCATCCATCCATTTGTTGAAAAAGTAGGAATGTTCATAGGTAATGCAAGAAGTGACTAGCTTGGTAACTAGCTTTGAGCAAGATTATTCTGGATTATGTGTTAGTGTCTCCATCTAGTGGAGCAAGAGTTATCAATCTTTACAAGGTCCTAATGTATCACTAACCTTAATTGGTCAAACTATCATCTTCCACTATTTGTGTGAAGGTTCCTATTTTAATCCTGTGTTTGGTCACTTGCCCATATCAACTTATTCTTCTTTTGTAGCCTTGGCTCAAATTTATGAGCAATAGAGACTCTAATACAAGGAACTTTATTTAGAATAATTCTCTACAAGAGATCTCTTCTATTTAATTTCAGCTATCATCTACTTCATTTGATTCTTTATTCATTATACTTATACTACTAATTAAAGTTAGTCTTTGGTGAGAAGTAAATTTTCAAAATGATGCCTCTTTCTTTTTTAATTGGCCTAATTATAAGGATGAATTTCTAACTATGCATCCTCAAATCCATTGAGTCTTTTCTTTTGTGTTATTTCTATCTATTCTATCAAATGTTACTTTGTATTTGTTACTATCTCTATCTAGTTTGTTAGAAGCTACATATATATTTGATGTTCTATTTTGAATAATAAGACTATTTGAGGTTTGACATACACCTATATAATAGAAATAAAAGTAAAATAACTAAAATACTAGAATTACATAAACATTAGAGTAAGATACTTGCCAGTCCAAATCCAAAGTACAATCATAAGGATCAAGAATCACTAGCTAAAGCCATAGTGATTGATGAATCATGAGTTGGTTGGGTTATCTAATAAAACATTAACTTTTTGGTTGGCTTTGATATCCTAGCCCTAATATCTTCACTTTGATAACAAGGCTTTGACAATAAGGCTTTGATAACAAGGCCACGTTAATAAGGCCTTGTTGACATAGTTTATTGCATCAACATGGCCCCATTGACGTAGTGTCTATTTTTATCTATAAATACATGCTCACAGCTGTGTTTATGCAATTTTTTGGTCAATATAGTAGCCAAACTCTTGCATTTTTATTTGTAGTCTTAGAGAATAGTTAGTGAGTGCACGTAATGTGGATTCAAGTTAGTTGTATGACATCTTATTCGAGTGGCAATGTACCTGGACATATTCCATAAATGGCAATAAGATTAAGATTGATTCTTATTCATTATAGCGCTTTAACTTAGATTAAATTTACTTTTAATGCAATTTATATTTCATGTACGTAGTTAATATTTACATTTCCATGCATGTTAATGAATTGGAAAGATGAGTGCGACCAATTTTGAGTGTAGACACATATTCGCTTGGTAATCCCAATAGCATTATTGCTTGGCTCACCCAATAGCATAAGGCTTGGTAATCCCAATAGTGGATACATGGGTTCAAGACATGTATAGCAAACTAGGAATAAATACTCATCACTCATAGGCTAGTTTAGACTTTACTTTATGTTATTAATTAGATTAAGTAATTGATTTCTATATTATTGTTAGGAGTAACATAAGGCTGAAACAACATCAATGATCATATGGCTCACTCTAAACTAAACCATACGTGACAAAGCTACCACTAGTCCAAGTTGAAAGATAGTGAACTACAATTAGGACATAATGATCTCAATGCCACAACTAGTCCCATCCATGAAATTTGACTAGATCATGTGTGAATGTTTGTGATTTATATGGTTGGACGTAGGAGATACCTCACCACTCATCAGTGGTCATCTCACTAAGTGGGATCATAGGAGGATTGGTAGATGAGTGAAAGCCTAACCTCTTCAAATGGCTACATCAAGGCTCAAACCCAATTCTTCAATTTGAGAAATGAGTATCTTACCATCAATCCAAAATGACAATTCCTAAAGTACCATTATAACCAAATCCTCAATATATACATACAAATCCATGAATACATAACAATACCAAAATATACCAAATCATAACTAAAGTAAAGGTACAAATACAAGATAAGGATTAGAGAAGTAACATGTTGTGACATTTTTGCCATTAATAAAGGAGGGCTTAGGTTTTGCTTCTCTACTTAATGAAGAATAGTAATTTTCTATGATATTCCACAACTTTTGAAGATCCATATACTCACACGATAAGACTGAGATAAGATTCATCACATTGTATTGATGTGAGAAAAGAGCCCTAAATGGAGGAAATTACAAAGGATTCTTAAACAAAGATACTGAAAATATTAAATTCTTCATGATCAAATTTATTTTTGGGAAAAAAGATTTTAAAGTTGAGTAAAAAATTCCAAAATATTCTATTCTATTAATCCCATAAGCTTATGAAATTTTCAGTTAGTTTGAAGAGCTAATGTTTGGAATTGAATTTAGCGTTGCACAAAATAAATAAGTTAGCTATCAAAGATAGAGCTTACATGAGTTTGAACTAGCTTAAGCATATGTTCTTTTTTTCTGCAAGTTAAGATGAGAGTGTCAAAAATGAAATTATAGAGCCTAAGGACTAGTTTCATTCTAATATGGAATTGACATTAGAAAAAATATTTCAGCATAAAAGGAGACCCTTGTTTCAAGAAAAAGGGCTCAATCTAAATCTAAAATGGAGGTTCATTAAGTATACTTGCCACATCAGCTCATAGAACCAAAAATAGGCTTTACAAGATGGTTTTACTTGACTTAGATTTGCAAGATTAAAGCATCAAAGAAACTAAAATTAGCTTTATATATTCCATATGACATGTAATTTATTATATGGAGTACATTAGTAAAGCCTAGAACTAGTTCTACAAAAAGCATGGAAAATGGTTCTACCAAGTCAACTCTATCCAGATAGAAGGTTCATAGAGTAGAAAAATGGTTCTACTAGGAAACAAATTTTTGGCTCTACCATGTCAAATTTAGATAGAGAGTTTTTCTCAAAGAATAAAAACTCAGCCTCTCATCTTTAGTTCTACCAAGTTAGCCTTGTTTACATTGAAGGATTTGTAGAGTTAAAATGGCTCTATAAAAAAGTTCTAAAGTCAACAAGTTTATAATGACACATAGAAGTTTGATTATATGATTTGTAGAACCAAAATTTAATTCTACAAGAAAAGAAGAAATTAGTTCTACCATTTTAGCTTTGGAAAGAGGTCATGACTTGTAGAATCAAGATTCAAATCTATACACAAATGCACAATGAGCTCTACTGCATTAGCTCATCTATAAAATGATTATATAGAAGCTAATTTTAGTTCTACAAATAGGCTTAAAATTAGTTCTACAAGCAACATCATTAAAGCATATTAGGATAAGCTTGTATGTTGAACCAAAATCTAGCTCTACAAGTGAACGCAAAAATAGTTCAACCACATCAACTCATAGAAATAGTTACAAAACTAAAACTTAATTACCTCTACCATGTCAACATTTACATAGAGCAAGTGATGATTAGCAAGGTACCCCTACATCCAACCATATGAATCATGAAACATTCATATGTGACTCAGTCAAATTCTATAGACTTTATTATTTTTGGTGCACTAGTCTTTTAGGAAGTGAATCTAGCCCTAAGGTCAATCATTGTCTTCCCAATTACACTAGTGAAATTCATTGGTATGGCTAAGTGTAATTGAGGCATCCAGTTTTTTTCATTTTGTATTTTATAGTTTGGTGCTCAAAATGTAGATGAAAGGAATTATATTAACTAGACTAAATTAACTAATTAACTAGCATTTAACTAATCCTAACATAAGCATCCAATCCCACTTTTCATACATGTCTTGAACCCATGTATCCACTGTTGGGTAGCCAAGCACTACACTACTAGGCAAACCAAGCAATAATGTTGCTAGGATTACCAAGCGAATATGTGTTACACTCAAAGCGATTGTACTTATGTGCATAATCTCTTTAGCTTAATTACTTCATTAATGTAATAACTAAAAAATAATTAATAAATAATTGAAAAAATTTAATAAATAATTTAAAACATTAAATGCATAAATGAAATAGCTAATCTATCCAAAGTGTTGCAAGGTTTATTAGAAAGCCCATCTTTATTACCACACACACTGTTGTGCTCAGCTGCAACAATGCTTGAATAAAGATCCATACACTCAGTGACTCCTATTGCAGGCACTAAAGGGAAAAAATCCTAACTTTTGAATGGAAAAACTACAATAGCTCCACTACAACTACAATCTCTCCTTGTCATAAATGCGGCTGTAAGAACATATTTATAGCTGATTATAGACACTATGTCGATAGGGCCATGTCGATGCATGATATGATGTGTCAACTAGTCCTCATAGATGAGGCCTAGATGATGAGGCCACATCAACAAATTTTCATTGATGTAACAACAAAAACATGATTCATCATAGTTCCATGATTGACTAAAACTCATCCTTGAGTTCTTTTACAAAATTAGAAAGGTATGGAATTATTGATTGACTTTTAACAAAACAAAATAACTAACTTGACAAAAAATGGAGTGCTAGGGTGTATGGATAAACACATTACAAGAAATGATGGTGTTTAGGACATAAAATTGAATACCATAAGTCAATTCTTCAAAATTGGACAACACGTTCCTTGATGTTGTAAATTGTTAGAGAAGATCAAATGGTCCTAGGCGGTGATGGTTCCTGAGGCTTAGAGGGACCTTCAAGGGCTTCATGCATGGGTGCTTAAGGTGGTTTCAACTATCCTACTACTATTGTGATTACAAGTGAGAGGCAAGAAGCATCCAGTAGTACTTTCATTTCATCCTCCTTACTTTTGGGATTGTGCACCATCCACATAGGTTCCCTAATGTGGATCAAAACGAACACATCCCAAGGAAACTATATTACTAGAAACAACTCCTTTGCATTGATGAACTAGGAAACAAACTATTTTCATTCAATGTCAAATGCCCTAACTATGTTCTTTAGCTCCTAGTAGTCATTCATCCATCTAGCTAGGTTCTTAGTGATAGATCGTTGATCTCTAAATCATCCTTTGAGAACTTTGAGTTTAGCATTAGTAGTCTCAAGCTTCTGCTTGGCATCCTTGGGGTGCTTGAACTCTACCTCGTATAAGAGATATTAGCTAGCCAATTTTTTTTCTAATTCTAACCATAGTCGTCAAGTAGTCAGCATTGCCAAGTTTGCATAATAGAGATTGGCCAACTCCATGTACTTTGTCATCTCCTTGATTTGCAACTCCTTCAAGTGAATCTCTACTTTGTTGTAGGCATCAATCCCATCAAGGATGGGTTCCCACATCTCTCTTCCTTTCTAGAGTTGCTAGAGTGCTTCATTCATCTTTTCCTTCACCATTTGGATTTTTTTCTCATTCACTTCCTTTAGCAAGAAAACTTAGTCCTTGTAGTGATTTTTCACTATCTCAAATTTGAGTGCTTTATTCTCCTAGGCAACGATCTCGATGGTAGACTTTTGACGCAAGGTGTGTACCTCCTCCATTGAAAAATTGTAGTTTTCCATAGCCAATTTTCTTAGTTTAGTGTTTACCCTAGAAAGCTACTCCTATTTTTGATGAATGAATTCTTGCATTTGATCCTTTTGAGCATCAACATTTCACAAGTAATAATTTTGTGTGGTTAATGTTTCATTTTCCTAGTGCATCTGATTCATGTCCTTTTGGATTGAGTACGTTTTAGCTTCTACTATAGACTATTTAAAGATAGCCATAACTACCTCCTTCCCAGCCTTCTAAAATCATTCTTGAGGCTGTTTGATAGCTTCATCCCTTATCACTACTAGGTTGAGGATTTATTAATCTACAAGTCAGGAACCAAGTTCAGAAACCTTCATGTCCAAGCGTTGATTTTGTTCTTAAGCCATTTCTAGTTGCCCCTCCACGATAATGCATTTGCCCCTTGCATTTAGTAGCTTTGAATGGGTTGTAGTGATGTTCTCTAGAAGATCAAATATTTCTAGAGTTAATTTTCCATTTTCTATTAGTTGTTCCAACAACTTTTCATGCTAGGTTGTGTTCAATTTTCTAATGACCATGCCTATAGACATTTGCACATCTTGAAGTGCAGATACATCTAGTACAGATGCCGCATGTGCATTCAATGCTTTTGCTATATGGTTAGCAACCACTTATACCACTATCTCCTACCCTTGGTGCTACATAACCAAGACAGTTGCCTCTTCACCTTCCTCCTACCATACCAAGAAAGTGGCAACATTCCCAAAGATTTCTGGAAATAGATGATGTGTTGCTAGTGACACTATAACCTCTCAAGCATTGGAATCCAACCTTGAAGGTAGCCACATTCATTTGGTAGAGAAAAATAGACCATCCCTCTCTATTTAGCTAATTGTTCAAGCCACCTCATTAAGGTGACTTATTGCTGGCCAGTACACAGATTGATCTACCCCACTTATTCTTGCTTATTACTCTTATTCACTCAAGAGGTATTCTCAGATTTTCCATAGATGCTCAATGGTTATGCAAGCCTCTGATGTTGTTTCCTAAGTTGGTGGTGGTGGTAGCAGCTCCTCTAATTGAGTCGTTACTAATGTCTTCTCTTTCATGATCTTGGACCATGAAGCTAAAGGAGTATGCCTAAGTGTACCATTAAAGTAGTGAACAATTATTGCCTTTTTGAAAAGTTTTTGGATGAGGCATGGAAAGGGTAGGGTCTTCCTTCCACTTTCATTTTCTTTGAGATGCTTCTCAATTTTCAAGTATAGTAGTTGTGGAAGGTCAACATGGAACTTCCTACTTAGAGCAGTGCATGCTTAGGTAAAGAAGGTAGCTACCTTACTTGGCCTTATTATTGGATTGAGGTGATAGGTCATGATCTTAAAGTAAATTTTCTCTACCAGTGTGAGCACACCATATTCCTTACAGTCTATCCCATAGCAACACTGGGTTCACTCCTTCTTGGACTTAGGGTTACCTTATGTGGATAATTATGCTAACTACATTCCAGTGTCAGGCAACCCAAGTGCCTATGCAATAGCTTCTACCGAGTAGGAAACTTGAATTTCCTTGAGCTTAATTATGGATCAAAAATTTTGATTATCCTAGAAAAGGTATGTCTCTCCCATGTAGATGATTGACCACATGGGAGAGGTTCGCAATTGAGTTTTGACATCCTTTGGAGCTTTCTCCAAAAATGGCCTAAAGTTGATCTCTTAAAGAATGGATCGTTGAATCTCTTGGGGCTTGATGATATCAAGAAAGGCTTGAGTTAAAGTGACCTTAAGCCTTGGTGCAAGTCCAAGCACTTCTCCTCATTGTGATTTTTCATTTAGCACTTCTTCTTTTGAAATCTATAAGATAGATTCCACTTTGGATTTCTCATGAAGAGGTCTTGTTGTGTGGGTCACCTCTGGTAGTTCTTGGCCTTGTTCTTGTTGGCCCCTTCTAACTCTAGGTTTTTTCTCCCATGGTTGTGAAGTTTTCTCCATCCTATGGACATTTTTGTTTGGGTTCCATCTATAATCACAATAAGATCATGGATTAGTAATCATTGTGTAACCTTCAAACAATTGGGATACCTTACCTCTTAAGGATGGTTACACTTTGGCTAAGTTGTGATTATGGCTAATTCAATTATTCCAATTGTCATTTTATTTATGTATTATCATTAATAAACCATCTTGGAGGTTATTGGAAGGGTTAACTATTGAAAAAGTTAATGTTTATATGTTGTTAAAGTTATTAACCCTTGGGGAAGTCAGAAAAATTTTCAAAAATTTTCATGAATTTTTCATTGAAAATATTAAGGTTTGTAGCCCCCACGATAAAGATTTTACCTCTAATAAGTGTAGGATTTGGACAAATGATTGGGAAGTTATGATCTTTGGAAGGTTTTTGGCTCTAAAAAATTTCAAAAACTCCTCTTGTATTATGAGAAAATGGCAAAAAATTGCAAAATTTCCAGTGGTATATATAGGGTTTTTATGTTGTGTTGACAAGGCCTGGTCAACTGGGCCTCGTTGACTAGGGGGGAAGTGTCAATGAGGCCTCAACGATGCAACAGTTGACCATCATAGTCAAACTTGCAAAATATGAAGATTTTTTGGGTAAAATTGGTGTCAAATGAAAGCTTAAAAGACCAAGAATAGTATGAAAGCATTAGAAGAGGGTGTTGAAAGTCGTAAATTTGGGGAAAAGAAGAAAAATTGATTTAGTGGATGAATAAAATGAAAGATTAAGGAGAATTGAGTAATATACTCAATGGAAAATGCAAAAGATAGGATTGTAGTGATGTCAAAGATAAGGAACCTTAACTAACCAAGCCAAGAGCTATGCAAGTGGGTCCTCCCGATAGTAGGCCTATGCCCTTTTTACCCTTGCATAACCTCAACTAAGGAGTCCATGGGTCCCATAGTCAATCTAATGATCATGAAAAGTTAAGGACTGACCCAAAAGAATCTACTCAAGAATCCCAACACATCAAACTAAGACATAGAGCATAACATAGAACATGATAGTGAGGTGAATTACAACAACATGGATGGATGATAGAGAAAGTGGAATGGAGTGCCGAATTGAGGTCATAAGAAGTCCCTTGTGGGATTTATGGTTAAAATGACCCTAGAAGTTTCATCCTCAGTCTAGAACAAAACCATCCACTTTTAGGGACTTCATGTCACCACTTCAAGATCGATCCATTTACTTGACACACAAGAATGCTTCTACAAAAAAACCACCATTCCACAAAGAGAGGAAAAAAGACATAAGAAGTAAGAGAGAGGGCCTTAGTTAGAGGGGACCTTTAGACATAGGTGCATGTTGTTCAAGCCCCATAACCAGTGCTTGTAGCCTAATTATTTATCTAAGGGATGTGCTTTAAATTCCAATTGTTCTTTTTTTTTTTGAAATGGAAACCACATCATGCAAGGACTTATTCATGTCGAAGGGATGTGCTTTGAATTTCCAATATTCTTTTTTTTTTCTGAAATGGAAACCACACCATGCAAGGACTTATTCATGTCAGAGGAATGTGCTTTGAATTTCCATTATTTTTGTTTTGTTTTATTTTTTTTCTTTTTTTTTCTTTTGAATGGGAACCATACCATGCAACAATGTTATTTGACTTCCTATTAGTGGTTGGTATGAAACAATAAGAAGTTCATGAAAAACACTTAAGCACTCAAAAAAGTAGAAGAGTATAAAGAGTATTGAGTCCCCTTGAAGTCACACCATTTATCAACCTTTGAATCGTTCCTAATTTCGGAACTACCAAGGTCATCGATTGATTAAAAGTTTCTTTAATAGAAGGGATGACAAATTCCTAGAATAAGGAAAACCATAGAGTTTATTGAATGGGCAGATGACATGGACTCACTACTTGTTCCATGAAAAATAAACCATGTCAAAGTCATCATATATCAAAATTTAAAAATAGAAACTAAGCATCGCCAATCACAACATTAAACACAAACCATCATTAGTAGACAACAACAGTGGCACTATGTCCTGTGATAAGACAAAACTCTTTATTAGCAGAAATAAGAAAATATCACACTTGGACAAGACAAAAGATGAAATAAATTAAAATATATACGAAAGTGTAAAATAGTCAAGAAGGTCCAAAGGTACTAAATATGGTGTAAAATTTGAAAAATTTGAAAAATCAAGAATTTGTAAAATAAATAATTTGTAAAAATAAAAAAACATGAAAAAAAGTAGAAAAATTGAGAAGCCAATTTGATGATTAGCACGAATGGCCATTTCTCCCATGACTAAGTTAGAAGGAGGATATTCAAAAGATAGAATGTGATTATCAATCTGTTGAGGTAGTAGTTACACTGGCCTATCTTAGTTTGAGGAAAGGCTTTACTTGTTGAATGTTGACCAACTACTTTTTATTTGTGCTTTCAAGTTTGTAGATTATCATGGCCCAAAAGGAAAAGGTTTAATAAATTATATAAGGTCCCTCCACAATGTTTGGAATTTTGTCTTTTGGAGTACATGTGTGGGGTTCTAGTAAGGAACCTTATCTCCTAGTTAAAGTTTTCCTTTCCTGATTCTAAGGTCATGATGTTGCTTGCTAAATGCCTTGTTCACCTCAATCAAGGATAGGGTTACTAATCGATTTTCATCTAACATGTTCAGAGTGATTAATCATTATTTCTATGCTAAACTTGGGTCAAGGTTTAGATCACAAGCTGTTGAGAGTTTACAGAGCTCAAATTGGATTGGAAGCATTGGAAGTTTCCCATACACTAACTTGTAGGGAGAATAATGAATAGGAAGTTTCTAAGCTAAACGATAAGCCCAGAGAGCATCATTAAGCTTTATCCTTAAATCCTTCCTATATTTACTAATGGTTTGTGTTAGTATTTTTGTAATCTCCTAGTTGGTTACCTCTGCTTGACCATTGGCTTGGAGTTGATAAGGTGTTGTTAATTTAAGTTCTACCCCAAGTGTTGCATTAATTTTATAAATGTGGCACCTATGAAATGAGTTCCATTATTAGAAATTAGTGAATGTGGCACCCCAAACCTATTCACAATATTTTATTGTCTAAATTTTTTAACAATGGAAGATGTATAATCAATAATGGCTGTTGTGTCTACCCATTTTGTGCAGTAGTCAACTACTACTATAATATATTCCTTCCTGTTGGACATGGATGTGATGGAACCTAGGAAGTCAATATCCCATATGTCAAAAGGCTCCAATGATTAAATCCATTGTTGAGGACCTTCCATGTGAGTGGTTATCCCCCCATCTTGTTGACAATGTTTACAAGGCTTGTTGAACAAGTGGGCATCCCTAAAGATTATAGGCCAATAGTATCCTACCATCAGGATTTTTATGGCTGTGTGTCTCCCTACATAGTGGCCTTTGTAAGGCCCTTCATGAGCATCCTAGAGAATTTGTAGGTGATCTTTTTCAGGGACACACAAACAGATCAGGCCATCGGCACACACCTTGTAAAAATGTTTGTTGATTTCCATGAAGTATTTGTCCTGATGAAGAAATGTTTGCTCTTTCCTAAAATCCAAGTCTTGTGGCATATCTTAAGTGAGAAGGTAGGTGAGGATGCCATTATACCATGTTACTTTTGTACGTGTTTGTTCACTTATTGCTCCTGAAAAGAGGAGTTCGGCTAGAAATTGATTAGAGAGCAGGCTATCCTCCTCTTTGTTATCCCATCTTAAATGAGAGAGGTGGTCAATCACCACATTCTTAGTCCCTTTTCAATCTACCATAGTGAGATCGAATTCCTGTAAGATCACTAGCCACTGTATGACACAAGGGCTCACCATTGACTTGTTCATAAGGAAGTGGATTACACTGTGATTTGTATGCACAAATACTTTGTAACCAAGCACATAGTATCTAAACATTTCTAGTGTATACAACACTGTCATTAGTTCTTTCTCCATGATGGTGTAATTTAATTGTGCTCCCACAATGCTTTGACTCAAGTAGTGGATGTAGTATGGATGTTTCGTATCATCCATTTGTGTGAGCACTACTCCCAAAGCATAGTTAGATGCATCTATCATGATATGGAAGGGTCTAGACTAGTCTGGTGCTTGTAGGATTGGTGTTTCTACAAGTTTCTCCTTTAATTATTGGAATTCATGTTCAAATTCCTTGGTCCAAATAAAAGGTGCATCTTTCTTTATAAGCTCTACCAACAAATTTGAGATCTTAGAGAAATTCTCTACAAATCATCGATAGTAACCAGTGTGTCCAAGGAATGACCAAACATCTTTAACAGTCTCTAGTTGATGTGTTATTTCTTGGATGATCCTTATTTTTTTTGGGTCTACCTCAATCCCTTTCTATGAAATTTGAGGCCCTAACACAATGCCTTCTTGGAGCATGAGATGGCTTGTTTGCCAATTGAACCATAGATTTGTCTCTACACATCTCTTCAGTACTTTCTTAAGTCAGTCCAAGGCTTACTCAAAGGTAGCTTCATAGGTGAAAAATTCATCCATGAATACTTCAACACCACTACCATTCTACTATTGAAAGATAATAAGGACCAAGTTTTGAAAGGTTGTAGGGGAATTGCATAGATCAAATGGCATATTACAATATGAAAAAGTCCCCCAGGGACTCTTGAATGTTTTCTTGGCCTAGTCTTCTAGTGCAATTTGGATTTGGTTATAGCCACTATAACCATGCAAGAAACTATAATAACAATGCCTAGATATGGTATCTAACACTTGATCTACAAATAGCAAGGGAAATTTATTTTTAAATGTTATCATATTTAATAACCTAAAGTCAATGCAAACCCATCATTTTCCATCCTTCTTTGGTATAATTACAATTGGGCTAACTCTCTTACTATCTAAAATTGGATAGATGAAACTCACCTTGAGGAGTTGCTCTATTTTCTTCTTGATGATTTGCTTCAATTTGGGGTTTAACTACCTTTGTGGTTGTCTTCTAAGCTTCATGGCTAGGTTTGGGTAGATGCAATTTTGGCATATCCTTGGATCAATTATTGTTAGCTTTCGATATAACCATGTAAAGGCTAATGACCATTTGATCACCACTTTCAACAACTTTTCTTTTTGTTCAAGAGCAAGTTTGCATTAATTATGACCAGTTTACCATTCTTTAAAAATGCATACTCTATTCTGATTGGTAAAGTTGTTAGTTCTAAGGGCTCTTGCATTAAGTGATCAAGGATTTCCAACTCTCCCCAACAAGTATCATCATCTTCATTAGAGAGATGGAAATGAACTTGTTCAATTTTTTTCATTCCTTCAACATATGCACAAGTTAGGATCTCAGTTGGTTCCATGCATAATATGCTTCTCTTTGAGTCAACGATCAACCACTAGGTGTCCTCCTATTTTATGGCTATTGCATACAGACACCTCTAAATATCAATCTCTTATTCACACTAATTGCCTGCTTTAATGTATGTACTCTTGATTGATCAAATATTTTGCATATAATTGCACCCATTATCACTATACATAATGCATGGAATACACTTCTCCTTAATTTTCCCTAGCTTAGTTTCCTTGGATATTTCTAAAGATAGGTCCCTTATGCCCATTCTTGTGTTGACCATGCTTAATCAAGCTCTTCCCCTAATGATGGGAAAGTCATTTTTGCAGTTGTCCATCTTGAATACCAAAAAATTAGTAGGATAGGACCAGACAAAAACTATGGTCATAATGTCCTCTACTAAGCCCAAAGGGATAGTAATTAACTGATCTGCTAATTCTAGATTAATGTTGCTCTTCTTGAGAGGTAGTAGGTTTCAAGCCTTGTACATGTCATGGGAGACAAGGTTAACTCTAGAACCAGAGTCAATAAGAGCTTTGCATGGCTCTTATCCAACAATCTAAAGATAAATGAGTGGACTTCTAGGATTAGATATTTTTTTTGGAAGATTTCCAATCTTGATCTAGTCAAAAACAACATGAGTTAGCATTACAGTGTGGATCCTAGGCGGCACTTGGTTTGAAGGGAACTCAAAGGCATTTGATGTAAAGATGAGGGTGCTGGAGATGT
Organism: Gnetum montanum; assembly: GCA_015680685.1. NCBI lineage: Eukaryota > Viridiplantae > Streptophyta > Gnetopsida > Gnetales > Gnetaceae > Gnetum > Gnetum montanum. The sequence goes on along the minus strand of MNCI01000579.1, from coordinate 334,930 downwards.
AGGGTGATTAACCAGACTAAATTGTGAGGCCTAAAGAGGACCATTATGTTGGAAGAAAGGTCTTTTCCTTGATCAATTATCCAAACCACTTGGTTGAAAAACTAGTTGTGAGTGTACAGCCCTCGTAGTATTTCGTTGTAAGTGTACAAACCACTTGGTTGAGAATCTCACCCTGCATGGATGGAGTAGGAGGTAACTGGGTTGAAGGTGGAGGTCTATGTGTAGAGGGATGTAAGGATGATATGGATATGAATATGGATTTTCCCCTTGAGTAGAGGATGAGTGTGTTTGGTGGTACTCTATAGGGTAATAGTAATGCTGGAATGATGTGTGGGTTGCAAAACTTCTAGGGGAGATGGGTTGCTAAACATAGTACCTGTATGGATCTAGTTGCCTATAAGGGTATTGCTACCTTGGTGGTGGCATCCCCCACGATTGTGGTTGGTACCACTATTGGTATTGTTCATAAGGTTGTGAAGGAGGTCCACTTGGGTAGTAAGCTGGTTGTTGCTGGTGGAATTATCTTGGACTACCTTGAGGGTAAGGTAATCATCTTGGAGCTTGCCTACATGCTAGGCAAGGATTCAATGTGTACACTCCAGACTCCTATAACTGTGACACTATAGGACAACATCCCTTAAGATGTTCATATTAGCAAATGTCACATTTAGTTTCATCATCAAAGTCAGACTTCACAACTTCCTCTACTACAGTAGCTTTGCCCTTACCTCTTTGGTAGGCACATTCAGCTTCTTTTCACCTCCTACGATTATAATTACTATTTTTCTCTTTGGATTCTATAGAAATCTTCAAAGAAGTTTGAAATTTTTCATTCAAAGAGTCCCATAACTTATCAAGCTTTGCCAAAATATCAAAAATGAATTTTTGGATGGGCAAGGTATTTTTGTTCATCGCTTCATTGAGTGGTAACTCCTGCTCATCACAAAATCAGACCTTTCATTTTTTGATGGACGAGTTTCTATTATACTCTTTAGCACTTTCTCTTTTTTGTAGCTCATCTTCTTCTTTTTCTATTTGCTCAATTAGCCTCTAGATCTAATGAGATCTTAATTTAGAAAATCTTCCTTGGGCATACACCCCAAGGGTTCTTCTTGTCTTTGCTCTGAGCCCATCTATGATGTGGTGAAGTTGTTCCTTCTGAGAATAACCATGGCTAGGGCATTGGTGTAAGAGTGAATAGTAGCAACCCATGGTAGCATATAATAGTTCATGTGCTCCTTGTTTCTAGCCTTGGATTTGCCTTCTCAAATTAGACATTCTAGAGTACATATGATATTTTTCATTGAATAGTTGTAACATGGTACTCCATTTGTTTATAGATTCCAGCGCTAAGGATTGGTACCAACTTCTAGCTTCCTTAATGAGTGTCCTTGGGAAAAGCTTGAGTTTCTACCATTCATTCTCTATGTTCTATAAGGCACAAGAATCATGAAAAACTTGTATACCCCTTCAAATCTTGAGATATTATTCATGTCTAGGTGCTTGATCTGACAATCCTTCATATTCCTAGTTGGGATTTTCACTACCTCTGCAATGTTGAGCATACTTCGAGTCACCAATAGAGGTTCACCATCATCACTATGTCGATGATGGATTCGACCACCCCTTCAGTTTTGATGGCCTTCATAGTCATTGTTATCTCGCTGATCACCTTCATCAATGTTGTTTCAATGATGGCTTCTATGAGAACCATCACATGAGGAGGAATGTTCGAAATTAGATGAAGAGGATGAAGAGGAATGTGGACCACCACCACCACCATGGTTTTTACCACCACTCTTACACTTATTATGATCACCATCCTTAGATTCCTTGCTATTGTGGTGTTTACTCAAGTCCCTACCTTTGCTATCACTTTTTCCTAAACCTAATTTATGAATAGTGGATCACAGGTTCAGGTTCACACCCTCACCATCAGTAGTAAGGGGTGGAGAATCTTCATGTTAAGAACCTTCAGTAGGAGGATCCTCAATGTCATCTTAATTTAGTAGGAACAAGGGATTGGTGTAATATTTTCCCTTTGTAGCTTCATGGAGTTTCTCCTAATGTTGATCTTATTTGCATTTTTTTTAGTGGAATAGTAGTTTCGAGTGTCATATCCATCCACAACAAATTCTTCATAAATATTTGCTATGCCTAACTTCTTAAGGATTTTGAATAGCATCCCAAGGACAAATTGATTAGGGGGCAAGACGACATTGCCCTCCATATCATGCCATTGCATATATTCATCTTGATGTAAGATGAAGGTGAAATTCAGCACAAACTCATATGCATGAGTGTATACCACCTTGCATTCTTGTGGAACCAATGACTTGGTATCTTCATGCTTGCAAGAACAAGAAGGCATTTTGCAAAACAAGATAAAGTTATTAGTGTTCTTTTATAATTCTATGTATAGTGGGAATGATATTGAGCTTGAGGTTCATACAATGATATTAATGGTATTTACTTAAACCTAAATAGTGCATGTTCCATAAACAAAGTACCTAGAAATGGCACCAATGATGACTGACGAGGTACCCCTACACCCAACCATATGAATCACAAATCATTCACACATGACTGGGTCAAATTCTGCGAACTTTATTGTTTTCGATGCACCAGTCTTTTAGGAAGTGAATTTAGCCCTAAGGTCAATCAGTGTCTTCCCAATTACACTTGTAATGCTCATTGGTATGGTTGAGGCATCTGATTTTTATCATTTTGTGTTTTATAGTTTGGTGCTCAAAATGTAGATGAAAGGAATTGGACTAACTAGACTAAATTAACTAATTAACTAACATTTAACTAATCCTAACATAAACATTTGATCCCACTTTTCGTATATGTCCTAAACCCATGTATCCACTGCTAGGTGACCAAGTGCTATGCTATTGGGTAAACCAAGCAATAACACTACTAGGATTACTAAGCAAATACATGTTACACTCGAAGCAGTCGTACTTATGTGCATAATCTATCTGGCTTAATTACTTCATTAACATAATAATTGGAAAATAATTAATAACTAATTGAAAACATTTAATAAATAACTAAAAAAATTAAATGCATAAATGAAATAGCTAATCTATCCAAAGTTCTACAAGGTTTATCAGAAAGCTCATCTTTATTATTGCACACATTGTTGTGCTTAGGTACAACAATGCTCAAATAAATATTTGTACACTTAATAACTCTTGTTGTAGGCACACAGAGGAAAAATTTTAACTTTTGAATGGAAAAAATATAAGAGCTATACTATGACTACAATCTCTCCTTGCCATAAATGCAACTACAAGTGCATATTTATAGCCAACTATAGACACTATGTTGATGGGGCCACGTCGACTTATGATATGATGCATCAACTAGGCCTCGTTGACGAGGCCTAGATGACAAGGCCATGTTGACGAAGTTTCATTGATGCAATTAATAGAACATGATTCATCAACAAGTTTGTAGAACCGAAAATCATCTCTATGAAATGGTTCTATGAATAACTAAACTATTTCCAAAGGATATATCAAAAGCTTGAAAAGATATTTAGTCCTAACTTCCACATCAATTTGTAGAGCCAACATATGAAGTGAAAATTTATCTCTACGAATGGATCTAAAATTAATTCTACAAGCCACATCAACTCTTTGAGAAATGGGTTTGTAGAACCAAAATTTAGTTCTACAATGAGCTTACTTTTTTATTCTACCATGTCAACTTTGAAAAGGTAATAAGTTTAGAAAGCTAGAAGCATCTATTCTAAAAATGAGTTTTGGAAAAGCCTTGTCATATCAAATTTTGTATAGTGTAGGTTTATAGAACAAAAAGGTGGTTCTATGAAATGGATCTAAAAGGAAATCTACACAAGTCCTATAAACCATGTCAACTTCAACAGAGCTTATATTGGTTCCAAAAATATTACAAGTTCAATTTATGTGCATGTGCATTATCTTTTAATTCAACTAAGTCTATTATGGATTCAAAAACCTAGAGGTATATATGGTTCTATAAAGAAGCCAAAGAACCACTCTACCATGTCAACTCTTCTATAGAATGGGTTCATAGAACCAAAATCCAACTATATGAACAAGCTCAAAATTCATTCTACAAGCTAATGTCAGCATAGTGGGACCTACTAAAGATCATTTCGTACATAGTTAAATTCAATTAAAGCTAAGATCAACATATTAAAAAAATATTTTTAAAGGTTCAAAAGCTATAATGGAAGAAAAATGTTTTTAATAAAAAAGATTAATCTTACAAATTGATCCTACAACTAAGCTACAAATCTTTTCATGTTAGAAGGAAGAAACTTGTAGAACCAAAAATGGTTTTATGAACTAACTCTATGAGCTGAAAGCTTTGTCATGTCAGTGATGGAAAAATTAATATGAGCTTGTTCATAAAACCAAAAACAATTCTATTAATTAGGCTCAATTCATTTGTCACGTCAACTTTAGAAGAAGGAGATCATTTGTTGGGACAAAATTCGATTCTAAAAGTAAGAAATGGAATGGTTCTACCATGTCAACTCCTTTGTAAAATGAATTTATAGAGCAAAAACTTAGCTCTACAAGCATAGTCAAAATGATTCTACAAACTAACATTAGTACTAAGATTAGATTATATGAAGATACATTGATAAGAATAGGTTGAGATGTTAAGCCTAAACCCCTGAGCTTTAATGGAGTAGTTCAATGAAATTAAAGTTTGTGATATGTATCAAGAACTAAGTTAAACAACCTATCTAAAAGTAAGTGAATTAAAGAACAAAGCTCTAAATATTAATAACTGGGATCTAGGTGGATTTCCAACATGTAGTCATTAACAAATAGGGCTAAGAGTTGAAATAGAGTTTAGAGAAGAGACAAAGTAATCATTAAAGCATAAAGAAAAGCTCTAAGATCCTCAGAAAATTATTTATAAAAACATCCAAGATGTTACAAAAAGAAAAAGAAGAGACATCTCAAAAATTCTAATATGTTAATACTTTTTCTTTCTTATAATACCTATAATAGTTTAACCTAAACATCTATCAGCTTCAACAATGGATCGATGTTGCATGCCTAAATCTAGAAGTGAAAAAGGTAGATGTGTTCAAATTTTATGAAGATCATAATTTAATATAGAAATTAGGTCTTCAATCTATAGTATCATTAGAAGAATGTTGAGAAATATATGAGAAAATAGGACTCCATAAGCTTGGTTTCAAGCCCAAGACAAACCTCATTAAAGATATTTTGAATTGCCTAATAGAAAAAAAAATTTATGAAAAGGAAAAGCTACGATTCAAGAAAAGTACAAAGCAATACATCAACATCATCCTTAAGAACACATACAAGCTTTATGGGATAACAAAACTAGACATTATTGAGATAGAATCTTGTTAGTACAATGACGAGGTGTTGAGTGGAAAGTTGTAGAACCATATCAAATCCATAAGATCATCAAGCTACCACCACCAAATTTACCAAAGGCTTGGGGATATAGGAACATCATTCTAAAGGCTTTAAAGCTCAAGTTTCCTCATAGGATTTTTATTTTAGCTTTAAATTTTTGTCCAACTTTTGAAATTAATACATTTGTATATTATCATGTTTGGGCCTAGGTAGCTTCAGAGAATAAGAGGCATTTCATTCCTATTCAATATATGAATGATGCATTATAACAGAGCCTTTCAAAAATTTCATAAGCAAGGGGTTCAATTAAGTTTTAGCTCATTTTTGTTAGTTTGTTTTATTAATAAAAGTTCCAAAACATTAGAGAATAGCCCCAATTTTTATCGATTACACATCACAAAGTAGAGCACATCCAAAAGATCCATATTGGGACTTCTTCCTAGTTGTCTACTAGAGAATGTACTTTGATGCATAGGTCCTATAGTTTTTGATGAATTGTGTCTATCCCCATTTAATCAAGTTTATTTTAGGAGATTTTCCACCAAGATTTGATTAGAAAATTATTAACAAAAAGAAGGGGTAAGTATCATGAACTTGTCTTTCTACATGCTTACTATACCAAAATCATCATAGCAAGTTTTGAAGTGAAGGCCTTCAAGTTACTAAGTTTTGTGAATCCGTTTTTGAAAACCTTAGAAGTTGGGCATCAAATGTGAAAAATCCCTCTACAACATGACTACAAGCATAAGGAGGTTTTTCCTCTAAAATTTAGCTTTTGGCATTTTATTAGTTCATGACATTTAAGAGTAATGGTCAGAAGGTACAAGGAACAATCCATCTTTCCTCTAGCTTTGAAGAGAATATACTCCATTGACAAGACTAGAAACATCCATCAACTAAATAATACTAATGTAATCTATCTTAGAGTAACTAATAGGTTGGTTAATCAATCAAAAGATGAAGCTCCAACATAGTTGAAGAAGAGCTTATCAATGAAGTTATTAGTTGTAGCTTGAGATGCCTCAATCATTGAAGTGTGCATATGGATGGAAGATAGAGATCATCCTTTGAAAAGAGACTTCTTAGAGGAATTCTCATCTTAAATGGAAAAAAATTTATTTTTCTTGAAGCCTAATAGAACTATAAAATGCAATGTATGATGAAAGGTTTCTCCTTGCTAAAGTTAAGTATGCAAGAGTTAGAGCCATGATGAAACCAAGAGTTGATTAAGCAAGGGTAGAAAAGGAGCTATAGCAATAGAAACTATAATAACATTAGAAATTAAAATATCTACCATATCAATAGCTTTTGGAGGAAAAATAAATTGAATGAGCTACAACAAAAACAACAAAAGGAAGCAGAAATCTCATCCTCTTCCCTCATTGTCCTCAATTTTCCATTGGGATACTTAATGAGAGGAGCAACTTAGTCCTTCAGAGTGAAAGGGAAAGAAGGATACATCATCCTCAATCATAAGCTACCATAGATCTAGAAGTGAAAGCCAATGTCATCTTTCACTATAAAGAGGATGTCTCATCAAGATATGTCAAAGACTATAACCATTATGATTAAGGATATGGGAAAAATAACTAATGATTAGATAGCTAAGCCTAAATAATTTCTTGTGTAAAAATAACATGAGACATCGAAGCTACGAGATGAATTGAAGAGCTCTAAAGAGAAAAATGAATAGCTAAAATTAATAATAACTATCAAAGAATAATTTCTAGAAAATAAGGAGCAAGAATCAACTCAAATGAAGGAAAGATTAACTATCACAAGTTCAAAATTAGAACAATCCAAGAATGAAAAAGCCCTAGATTATTCTTACATAACTCTATTGAACTTCAAAGATTTAATTACTAAAGTTAATTACAATAGAGAATTAGGATGAGAAACTAAATAAGCAATTGTGGAAATCAAAGGAAAATAAGCTATTTTCATGGAAATGGATAGGAGTCAAAGAGCTATATGACCTAACCAGAGTGAAAAGAGAAGTACTACCACCATACAAATAGGAGTTCTTGGATATGATGATGATGATAGTTATAGGAATTATGGGTGAAACTAATAATAAGAAGCTTGATTTAGAAGAGGCTTATCCCAATGTAGGAGCTATGCTAATATAAATAACCAATTCAATAATAGAATCAAATTTATGTTAGTTAGGAGTTGAGGACATTCTCAAAGGGCTTAATAGCACAAAACAAATTATAATGCATCAATTCATTAAAATTCTTCTCAATCATGAAAAAATAACATAGTAGGTATCGATAGAAGGATTTTAGATTCAAAAGATGAGAAGAATTTGTCAATAGGCTAAACAGTTGTCTAATAGTTTACAATTACATGAGGACAACATGAGGCAACTGTAGCTTTAAACTCTTGTAATGATTATGACTGCCAAAGATTGCTATATGAAGCATATAGCATATTTGTTTAAGGATCATCCTAAAGGATGACGAAGTTAGGAGGAATTCACTCTTGGAATATCTTTGTATAATGACATAAAGTTCAAATTTAATTTAGCTCATTTACTTGAATTCTGTGAGTTATTTTTGTTTCACTTGCTTTATCATAGTTTCTTTACTAATAGTCAAGATCATGGTGTGCCTTACATTTTGTTTCTTGGAATTTTTTAATTGCTTGTTTGAGCCAGGAATTTAGAAATTTTTGATATTATTGATTGATTTGAATAGCTTTACTTTCCAAAGTATTTACTTATGTCAACAGTAGCTTATCTTAATGTTTAAGATTTTATGCAATTTTACTATTATACTTTTCAAAATCCATTGAATCTTGCTCTATTTCCAGTATTTCTTGTTGAATTTTATCTCTAGGGAAGATTGGAAATAGATCTATTGAATTGCACTTAAGCATTAGATGAAAGGACAATTAGTATAGGTAGCACATGATCAAGATTATGTAGACTAAGTAGCTCTAATATAGTTGGAAATTTATTTGCTTATAGAATAGAGTAAAAAGGGGTAGAATATTTTCATTAAATCACAATTAGTTGTTAAAACTTCCAACTCATAATACCATGAAATTTCTACTAAACATTAGCCCAAAACACATAGTTCTCTACAATCATTGAGCTTATTTGAGGTATCCAAGCCTTGGTGTTTCTAAAAACTAACAAACACCTAAACTCAAGTTTTAAAAGCAAGAACTCTTAGCCTTGTATGTTTTATTGCAAGAAGGAGATAAACATTGGTGTTAAGTAGAGCTTTTCACACCATTGGTTTCTTGTTACTAGGGAAGAAATAGAAAATAGTGGTAGTCCAAAGTTGTCACCAACATAACACATCAAAAATTCAAATCACAAGACATAACAAAAAGGATGGATATCTAGAAATAAGATGTCATACTCTTCATGGATCATCATAATCTTTCATAAACGTTTTCCTTTTATTAGGAAATTAGTGATTATATATTGATTAGAGTATATTTTCTAATATAATTGGATGAATTATAATGAAAGAGGAAACAAGTATTTATAAGGCTAAGGTTAAGCTTTGGTTTACTCTATTATATAATGTTAATGGGTAACTAAAGCCTAAAATAATATGTGAATATTTAATAAAATGAAAATATGTGTTTCTATTACTAATGTTAACTATTTCCAAAATCAAACTTCCTATTATTTTCTAGTAACTTATGTGAAATGTGTTTTAGTTATGATCCATATAAGATCTAGAGTTCAAACTCCCCAAAAATTCTATCATCAAGATATATTTCTATTTTGATCATTCTAGTCTACCAATTAAAATATTAATTTAACCACAAAAAGAGCAAGCAAGAATAAAATATATTCAACCATATACACCACAAGCTTATTATAGAACCCCATGTACAATGACCCGTCTAGTTCATAATACCTATCTATCCAAAACCTCAACAAAGCTAGTGCATATATACTTTATAAGATAAAATAATTAAATTTTAATAAGGAAAAATAAAAATATTAATTTTATTAAAACATAAAATCAAAGAATCACACCAGTAAATGTACACAACAAGGTTAATGCATGATGCAATACAAAGACTAGACACTACACATCCAAGGTTGAAATCGCAACACATACCAAAGTAAAGGTATCTAGATCAAGAGTGTTACAAACATGTATTTCATTTTAAAAATATAAAGAAAGAAAAAAATTATTTTATTTTAGCAAATGATGTATTAGTTTTTTATAGGTTTTTAGTTTTAACTATCCATTAGAAATTTTCATGAGAGGCCTTAAGAGACAAAGAGATGTAAGGAGGAGGATAGAAAGTGACTGACAAGGAGAACAAGATAGGATCCTAGTTAAGAAAGAAAGATCCAAAGATAGGAGAGGGAGGTGTATGGAAGGAAGAAGACTATAGGAAGGAGAAGATGAGGAAGAGACATATGTAAAATGATTCTAAAAAAGAGTAAGAAAAAGGAGGAGAATGCAAGAAAAGGAGGTGATAGAGAAATAGATGAAAGGGTCAAAAGAAAGGAAAGGGATAGAGGTACAAGTAAAGGTGTAGTAAGAGATAAAGGATGAAAAGTAAGTAGGGAAGAGATGGAAAGCGGCTATGGAAAAGAAAGCATGCATTGAAGATGTTGAGGCCATAAGACTAGAGGAAAAGGTACACAAGTTCAAAGATGAATGGAAGAAATAAAGGGAACAACATTAAAATATAAGATAAAGGAAAAGAAAGGGTATAAGAAAAAAGGAAAAGAAAGAACATTTGAAGTAGAAATGGAATGAAGAAGTGAGGGGAAAAGAAGGGTAAGGATAACATGAAAAAAGAAAATGACTCAAGGAAATACTTTACAAATGAAAAAATAAAGAATTGAATGCAAAGAAGAAGGAGACAAAGAAGTAGAGGATGATGATGAGGGATTAGAAATAGCAACTAGTGAATTGAGCAAAAATGGTAGCTCAAGTGACTAACTGATGATAGATGAAGTCTAAAATCATGGTAATGGATCATCCAAAACATAGAATAGATCCAAAAAGTGGTTAGAGAGGAGTAACCAATAACAAATACCATAGACATTTAGGATGCATAGAAAGATTTCAAAACACAGTGCTAGCAAGAAGAAAAGATGGATAAGCTAAAAGAAATCTAACAAAAGGAGAAAGGTGTTAGGATGAAGGATTCTAAGAAGCTAAATTAGTGAACACATTTGAAGATAAAGGAGTTAACAACAAAGATTTTGTAGAGGCATAAGACCTTTTTATAGAAGTATTTCAAGGACACCACAAGAAAGAATGATAGCATAGACAAGAAGAGGCTACATTAGAAGGTTGAGCATCATCTAGCATGGTAGAAGAAGATGACATTGGTATCTTGTAAAAGAGAAAAGTGATGGATTATCTATCCTAATACTATTAAAAATTAGTATATTTTGGTAATTATTATATATTTTCCACAATTAGGATCAAACTCTATGCATGCATGTGTACATGTATTATTTACTATGACCAAGATAACTCTCTGTAACCTAGACTCCCCTCTTTTCCCAATATCCTCTATCCCCTTTCACGTCCCTCACTTCCTTTCCCCCATGCCCCCACACCATTCCCCTTTCCCTCCATCCCCTACTTACTTTTAATTTTCTTTACTTATATATTCAATGTATCAATTGTATGGTCCTACACCTAAGCATACATCTAAAATTATTTGACTATATACATCTTAATATTATATAGTTAACATGCTATCTAGATGCAACATTTTCAATATCCTTAAGAGAATTATTTAGTAAAGTAAGAATGGGATCATACTATCTCCAATTTGAAACTTAAAGATGGAATAATGAGGAATGTGAAGATAGAATATGTAAATTTTGTTTATTGCAAGTAATAGAAGATGATCAAAATATATTATTAGAATATTGCAGAGCATATTTCTTTTGAAGAAAATAACAAATATCTAGTTAGTATTTGTATGAGTTACTCAAGCTGCCAATGTTAGTTATAAGGAATTATATAGAAGATGTATTTAAGTTATATGAATATTGAACACATCTAATACACTCAAGATTTATTTCTATTGATGTATTTTTTACAAGTTCGTTTATCTAACAAATCATTTGGGCCTACATAGATATAATAAAATATTAGTATAAAATATTTTGATATAATTTGAATAAAGTATGAATGTGCTTAAATTGTGACTTGAACCTACAACCTCTTTCCTATATAATATTTATGAGATAATTAATTAAGCTTTTTGGATTTGTTATAACAATGTAACCTAAGTAATACTCTAGCATCTAATTATCATGCATCTAATATTTTTTTTTAAACAATGAAGTGTTAGCCTAGTGGTACAGGTTTTGGCCTAGTAATCCTAGGTCATAGATCTAATCCTTCTAGATAGCAATGAGTTATAAAATTTTATAAATCTTGGGGTGTACCTATGTTTCAATTATTTTAGGTTCCAACAACTTAATCTACTCTTTAGGTTTCCTTGAATATCATCCAATTTATCGAGTACTAAGATACATCTTTAAGGTCTTATTATAAATATTTAAAAGTTTACAATAGAGCTCTCAACATTAATGTTGATAAGTATTATCATTCCTAATAATTAACCTTCATGACTAATACATAAATATTATAACTATGTTTTCTATGGTGTTCTACTAATTACATTTCTATGAATTTAGTATTCTTTGAGAAAGTTGACCAACAAAACCTTAATAAATATGTCTATCATAAAGAAATATTGGCCTTTCTTCAACCTACTGGAACCTACCTAGCGAAATAAATTAACGTATGGAATGTAACATAAAGGAGAGATATCAAAGAACTTTGATTACAATGACTTGATTATTGATGATATAAACAATGACGTAAGGTACCATAGACTGAAATAACGGTCAAAGCAAGGGAAATCATGTACGTAGAAATGATAAGGCTAACGATTGATGATGTTGATAGTGGAGAAGACGTGATAGACACATTTGTTACTACATCCAAATTTATGACTATGACTTAAAGATGATAAAAGTTGGAAAATTAAATTTCATGGACCCCGTCCTTATATTTTTGGCCGAGAGGCCAACTTGTCTCATAAGATAAGGGGGAAGGGGGGAGGGGATTTGTCACCCTCCAAGTAACGTCATCCACATCATGCATCATGTAAGATCCCATGAAATGGGAAAAAAATGAATCAAAGAGCCACACCTTTTCATATTCCATTTGCATAGAATGTGAACCAAAGAGCCATAGCTTTTCATATTCCTGTTGCACACATAAAAAGGCCAAATGCAACAAAATGCAGAATGGGAATGGGAATGGGAATGAGAATTCCATTTCCATTCTATCTCTGTCTTTGTTTGCAACTGCTGCTACGGGCTTCCTAGCCCAACCAAACCAGCTTTGATGATGCTAGCTTTGGAGTTCTGTTAGAGTGCTAGAAAGGCACCTATGATGGTGGCCCATGCTTCAACTGCAATAATAAGCTCATTGGCATGTGCTTCTTCAACCAAGGTAACAATAAGGCAATAGGCCAGTTGGCCCTTGCTACATCCTCACTCAACACTGAGGGCCACGACATGAACATGTCATCAACAATTGTCAACAACTCCGTGATCGACATCAGCGTGCTTGGCTATGCCAACAACACTACCCCCGGCATGGCCTAGCTTTCACAGATCACCATCTACAAGGCTTGGTGGGACTATGGCTACTTTAGCTCTGACATCCTTGCAGCCATGGATGCCAACTCTATTTGATGGCATTAACATGCTTTTGCTCTTGCTTGGTGACAACCAGTAGCAATACTACACCAATATCATTGCCATCAGTGCCTTCACCACTGCAGTCCACTGCCATGTCTTTATCACTTGCTCGACTAGAAACTCCAGACATAGTGTGAACATCACCTTAAATATCATGCCTTGGATCATAACCATCATTTCTAGCATCCTTGACCATGACTTCTCGGCCATCACGGTGCTCATTGATGGCATCGAGTATGCCAGAACCTCACTCTAGTTTGGGAAATTGCTACTAGAAGATCCAAATCTCACACTCATAGATGTTGGAAACACCAGCCTTGATGGAGATAGAAATGCGAGCTTCTACACTTGTGGTAGCTTGGACCCTAGAGGTAGACTAGGTGTGAATCATAATACAATTTCTGTTATAATAGCAAAATGATCCCTTCATTTAGGTTTCTTTTTTCTTGATAAAATTTATATATAAATTAGGCCAATATGTAGCTTTGTTTGAATGTATGTTTTAAGCATAAAATTTTGCAAGCAAGGGTAGGATGAGGGGTAGAGCTAGAGACATTTGAGGAAGGATAGTAATGGCTACAGTTAAAGCTGCAGCTTGAAGGGAAGGGTCTTCTAAAATTTCTGTGTCAACAATAGCCTTTGGTTATTGGAATCTCTTTCTAGAAACAAACTTTCTACCAATATTTTTATGTGTGTTTTTGTTAATTTTTTATAGTGAATTGTAACGTGTTAAACATTACATTTTGATGATTTTGTGAAATTTTCATAGTTTCACTTCAAGTTGAGCTCTTTTGTCATCAATACTTAGCATGCTTTCCTATACATTTGCATTCCCAATGTAAAAACATTCCAAATTTTGGTTCTGTTCTTTTTTCAATGCTTTCTAGAGTGGCAAGGAATTTTGAAATTGTAATTTTCTACTCCTATCTTGAGTAATCTTCTTTTGCTATACCCTTTTTTCAATGTAAAGGAACATTTGTAAGTTCATGTTTTCTTTATATCTTTGTATATTTTGTGTAGGTTTTATCATTTCTATGGATGTGCTTTGAAATTCAGCAGTTACCATGGAGTAGATGCATTTAGTTGTTACGATTGTGACTACTTTTTTGTTTGCAATATGAATTTTAATAAAATGAAAAAGCATTAGCATTTTTGCTAGCACATGAAAATTATTAGCCAATTTGAGATGTTGGCCTGACTTTGGTCATAATTTTAACAATTTTTTCTGCTTATTGGAAGGACTTAAAGAGTTCAAATTTGATAATTTCTTCTTACATTCTCACATGCAGTGAGGCCTTTTCTTTATGTACATATTATTTGATTGATGTAATCTAATGGATGATATGGTTGTTAACCTAATAAATTTTAAAAATGAGAACTTCTGCACCTCTGGTAGCTTAGACCCAAGGAAGATCTCCAGTAAGATCATGCTATGATGATCCTAGCCAATGTTGAGGAAAACAGTGATGAGCTCTCCACTGATGCACATGTCTTGCCATAATCATAAATAACCAATTACTTATAAATCTCCCTTGGCCAAAGAGTCACTGCAAGGGAGCCAATGATTATATTTATCTTAGTTATTTATAATCTTGGTTATATATAATGATATATTTATAATCATAAACATAAATGATTATATATAATGATTATAAACACTTCATCATAAATAAAGTCAATTATTTATAATCATTTCATTATATATATCTTATGGATAATGCTAACCAAGATATAATCATTATGGGTTAGCATTATGAATGAATAAATAATATCTCTAACATTATGGATTATGAGTAATATTTCATCATATCTTGACTTTGTTTATTATGAAATGTTTACCGTTCAAATGAATTTTATAATCCATAATATCACAAATTTTAATTATGGATTTTTTCTCTAATTATAATAATCTCATAACATTTATTAGATTCCTCAATAATTAAAATATAATAATTATGAATGAGGTGTTAGCATCATTCATATCTTGTCCATTGTAACAATAATGTCAATATACAAAAGCCTATGATATAATAATAACATTATTTATGCATTTGTAACGTGATTTTTTATATCTCCATGAACAAATATGCATTACAAATATATGTTGCAGTGCCAATTTAGTTTGATTTCTTTGTATTCTCTCATGTGCATGTGCCACATGCATGGGAGCTAAAGAATCAGTGCAGGGGAGTTGAATCTTTACTTGATTAATGTTCCCTAACACCTGAGCTTCCCATTTGTCTCTTTGTATTCCTTCACATGCATGCACCACATGCAAGGGAGTCAAAGAGTCACTACAGGGGAGCCAAATCTCTATTCAATTGATGCCCCCTGACCCTTAGGCTCCCCATTCATCTCTTTGTATTCCCTCATGTGTAGGGCTCGACATGGGTAATAATGAATATTTATTATTATAAATGGTAGGTAATATTGAATATTTATTATTGTTATAAATGGTGATGCCCCATGACCCTTGGACTCCCCATTTATCTCTTCGTATTCCCTCACATGCAGGGCCCGACGTGGGTAATAATGAATATTTATTATTATAAATGGTGGGTAATATTAAATATTTATTATTATTATAAATGGTGATGGTTACGATTATAGTAATAATAAATATTTATTATTATAAATGGTGATGATTATGGTTACAGCGACAGTTATGATCATGGAAATGGTTAAGGTGATGACGGTTAGGGTGTGATGCAGTATTTAAAAATATTGAACTTAGGCATCATGTTTCAAGATTAAGAGGTGCAATATTGGAATTCATGCATTTTTAGAAACATGGATCCTACTACTATTAGTCCCAATAGAGAAGGTGAAGAACACTCTCTTCAAGATCAACAACAATAACCATCTACTGCAACAAGTAGTGCAACAACTATCTACTACAATAACTAATACAATCTCTGCTTATATGTGAAGGTGCAAGGGTAATGATTACAGTTAACCTTTGGCCTGAAGTAGGATTGGTGAATGGTGCACTTGGCATGATTCACAATTTTATGTATCTTTAAGGTAAATAGCCACCTACATTACCATTATATGTTATTGTTGATTTTGACTCCTACATTGGATTTGCCTTTGATAATTGTAATCCCCATCATGTGCCAATTGTACATGTGGTTCGAGGAGCATCTCGTTAGTCACCATTACGGTTGGCATGGGCCATGACTATTCATAAATCTCAAGGAATGACACTAGATAAAGCTATTATTAACATTTTTTGCATTATATAGAGTCAAGACCATTGATTCTTTAAAGATTCATCCTCCTTTTCATGTGCAAAGATACAAAAAGATTTCAGATGCTAAACATCTCCAAAGTAGAATTGCACAAGAAGTTCATTTTGCTCAATTGGAGAATTAGGCATATTGAATTCACATTTATCATTGTATTTTTCCTTTTGCTCAATCCTATTATACAACTCTGTAATGTTTATTGCAATAATTGTTCAATGTATTCCTTTATCAACATATATGAAATATATAAACTTTTATTTTAACTAATTTATGTTTACGAGTCTATATTATTTGGAATGAAAATAGTGATGATAACTTAAAAAATATAAAAAATAATTAAATTCTACTCATAGCCCATGAAACTTCTACATAAGAGAACTTACAGGTCTAATGTTTGTTGCATTATCTAGAGTCAAGACCATTGATTCTTTAAAGATTCATCCTCCTTTTCATGTGCAAAGATACAGAAAGATTTCAAATGCTAAACATCTCCAATGTAGAATTGCACAAGAAGTTCATTTTGCTTAGTTGGAGAATTAGGCATATTGAGTTCACACTTATCATTGTATTTTTCCTTTTTCTCAATCCTATTATATAGCTCTGTAATGTTTGTTGCAATAATTGTGCAATGTATTCCTTCAGCAACATATATGAAATATATAAAATTTTATTTTAACCAATTTATGTTTACCAGTATATATTATTTGGAATGCAAATGGCAATGATAACTTAAAAAATAAAAATAAAAATTAAATTCTACTCATAGCCCAAAAAACTACTCCACTAGCTTAGATATATATATATATATATATAAGTTGGTCGAGATGATTTTAAAAAAAAATGATTTTAACCAAGCCTAACTATTGGACAAGGTAATAATATAACTAAAAAAGGAATCACTCATCCCTTCTCTATTTCTCTACCACTTACCCAATTTAGTTTTACCCTCTTGATCAAGTTTGCTCTTTCTTTGTTTGTTCATGGGGTTTTTGAGAAATAAATCTCTTGCATAAATAATGCTCAAAAATGCCATGAACAAACAAAGAAAGAGCAAACTTGGCCAAGAGGGTAAAACTAAATTGGGAAAGTGGTAAAGAAATAGAGGAGGAATGAGTGATTCCTGTTGGCACATTGGGCCATTACATGGAACAATTGGAATATTTTATTCAAAATTAGCACAATCCCTGGTTGTAAATTTGCAGTTTAGTATTGTGAGTTGATGGGTATTTTTGGAGAAGCAATCCACTGGTAAATAATCTTGATGTTGAAGCCTTCTTGGAAAGTAAAATTGAAATGCCAAATTATTTCCTTTAGTGAAGATTGGAATAACAAACAAAGGAGATGATTATTTACCACAAGAAAGCATACTCCCTGTTAATATTGGTAAAATAGACAACATCGTGGGTAATGGATTATCAAGAATTGGTTAAGAGTTGGAAGCAAGTGAAGGACCTAACGAACGAACTATCAATAAGTTTTGAATTCTGTAAATTTAAATTATCAAAGGATGTGAAGGTTTCTGTGTTGCAGATGAACCCAAATTTTCATAAGTCAAAAAGCCCATTGTTAACGTTGCCGGAGAAAAAAATAGAAAATCTGAAATACAAAACTGAATTTCATGGTTTTTGGGCATCATTGGAAAATACATCGGCTTGTGCCTGTTCAGAATTGCACCCGCGCATCGGCTAGATTTACGAATTGATGTTGCCAAACGTAGCCATAGCTAACTCGTCCAATGCCGAAAACAGTGAACCCAAGTTCATGGAGCACGTGGGAAGCCCTTCTTTCATGACTGAGCTATATTGAGGGGGTTTCGGGTAGTAATCGCGTGCAGGCTGTGCAAAAAGAACTCAGGCCAGTTTAGGGTAGAATGCAGCGGGCACATCATCGATTTCAGCAGAGACAATTGTGGCTATTTCAAAAAATGGATTATTGAGGAGATGGATTTCAGAAGAATAGACGCCTATTTCACACGATGAACAAATTTAGGTTTTCATCTGCAACAGCGGCAAATGCCTTAAAATCCCTGGTGGACGTTGCTTGAAGAATCTGTACCAAATGTTGGAAGAAAACTTTGTAAGCCAGACGGTTTACCAGTTATCACAAATAGAAAGCAATGAAAATATACAAAGCGATGATCAAATCATATAATCATCAAAACCTGAACGGCACTTTTGAGAGGCAAAGGTTACAACAGTTGCAGATTCTTACGGAACACACGGCAACGTTTCCTAACGTGATGGCAAAGTCTTCTCCTGTGATGGCAGTTGTTGGTAACGATTTTTGGCCGAAGAAGATAATTTGAATTAGTTGCTGGCAGTTGCAGGATTGGCGCCTTCACCTTCAGACTCATATTTCGGGCAATCACCGAATTTAAATTTCAATTATCAGAGATACAGAAAAGATAAATTAATTATCGCTACCACCAATAAGGTGGATATTATATTATATTTTTTATAAAAAAAGTTTAGAGCTTAGTGACATTTAGTATTTAAAATTTTAATTAAATAATTAAATTAAATTAGGGATTTTAGATTTATTTTAATAAATTACTTACAAAGGCAATATTTATAATATTTACAAATATTAATTCCTTCTAACTTTATGTATATCTTCCTAACTATATAACTCCCTCCTAATTAAATGGGTAAGTTGTAACCTCCTTGCTTGGGAGAAAAGTTAGATAGGATATTTTGGCATGTAACTACCTTGTAAACCTTATAAAAAGGCTTCATGAGGAAGAAGAAAAGGGGGACTTTTGGGAGGTCTCATACATCACTCTTTTGGAAATCACACTTTGGAAGGCTACTAGTTAGCACTTAGGCTCTCACTTGAAGATACACTTTGGGGTCTTGTGAAGAGCATTTGTAAAGAAGATTTGTAAAGATGATTGCTTGTAATATGGTTTGCTAAAGAAAATATTTTAGCCTCTTTGTCATAGTCCTGTGAGTTATGTTTTATTTTTGTTTTGTTTAAATTGTTTAGCTAGTGGTTTGGATAGTATCATCCTTGGCAAGTAATTTTGGGATTTTTAGATTGCTCTTATTGTTCTTGTTGCTCGATAGAAATTTCTATTAAAATTTTGCCATAGAAATACTTGTGTTTAAAAGCCTTAGGAGCATTTTAGTAGTAAATTTTGTTATTTTGCAACGTATAGGAACTACTATTGGGATTGTTGTAAGAGAGCCTCTGTTTGTAGTCACGTCGTTGAACAATTCAGTAGTCAAGAGGGTTCAAAAAATATGTGGTATTTTGATGGGACTAGAATAGTTTCTTTTTATCTTTAAAGTGAATTTTTGTGGTATTTAAATAAGAAATTGTCAAGTCTTTCAAAGGTTCTGTTTGAATGCAATCGTTGACATCTATTATCTAGTCAAAATGGAGTCTCGTGCGTGGTAGTTTACGCAGCAATTTTTGGTAGCATAGTAGGATTGTCTTGAATAAATTGCTTGTTTGAGCCTTGGATGTTTGAAAAATTCATAGATATTGAATTTGGAATAGCTTTATTGCGAAGTGTTTACTCGTGTCATTTTACCTTGTTGAAATATTTGAGGTTTACACAAATCTGCTTTCTTTTCTTTTCTGTCTATTTTCATCGAATCTTGCTCTATTTCTAGTTTTCTTGTGGAACTATCTGTTTCTCTGGGAAAAATTAGAAGTAGATTTGCAGAGTTATGCTCAAATATTTAAATAAAATTTTATTTGTTACAAGTAGGTATTATAAGGATCGCATAGACTAGGCAGTTGAACAAAATAGGAAACTTTCAACAACTCACAATACTTGGCAAAGTTGGCTAAATCTCTTTAAAGTAAGTCATTTGTAGTTTACACACAATGCAATCATTACATTTTACACAATCGCATGTTGCAACAGCACACACACATACTTACATTAACTACTGAGTTTATTTGGAGATATCTGGGCCTTGGTGTTGCTAGAGACCAGTAGGCACCTAAATCCTATTCGAGGACACTCGTTGGCGATCGCGTCCCAAACGATTACCAACAGTTCTTTTGGTGCTAGAAG
Source organism: Gnetum montanum (assembly GCA_015680685.1). Taxonomy (NCBI): domain Eukaryota; kingdom Viridiplantae; phylum Streptophyta; class Gnetopsida; order Gnetales; family Gnetaceae; genus Gnetum; species Gnetum montanum. The sequence continues at coordinate 314,527 of MNCI01000579.1, read as the reverse complement.
GAGGGCTGAAAATTTAGCCTCTAGGTTCATAAGCGTTATAATTTTAGCACATCAACAATTATTTGTTACTAGAAAGGCTTAAGAAATTAGATACTATTTTTAGTTCATGACCAAGGAAATTGATAGTTTGGAAAATTTAACAGTTTCAAAAGATATTCTAGATTCTAAGATTGATTCTTCATCAGAAGAAGAACAAAAGAAAGTTTTTGAATTGGGAACAAGTAGTGGAGTGAAAACTAGAAGATCAAGAAGATCACCCATTAT